>JANAVB010034617.1:12936342-13218600 GCA_029216955.1 Iris pallida
AAAATGACCAAACGAAAAAAGTATCAAAGGGATCAAAACGAACAAAACGCCAAAACACAAAAAAGATCAAAATGACAAAAATGACAAGAAAGAGAAAACAAACAAACAAAATGATCCAAAACGATGAAAAGGAACAGAAATGACAAAAAACAAAAAACAAAAAAGACAAATAAATAACGTGAAAATGCAAATCGACCAAAAATAATAAATCGTGCAAAAACAGCAAAAGCAACAAAAAACAGAAAATGTGAAAGTGGTAAAAAACGTACAAATCGACAAAAATCGATAAATAACGTGTAGAAACGGCAAAAATATGTAAAATCGACCAAAAACGATAAAAAAAATGCAAAAATGACAAAACAAAAATGCGCAAACGGTCAAAACGAAAAAAAAACGTACAAATTGCAAAAAAGCGAACAACATATGCAAAACCAACCAAAAAACGATAAAAATAGCAAAAACGACCAAAACGATAAAAAAAAAGTGCAAACATGTACAAAATCGACCAAAATAATTTAAAAAACGTGCAAAACGGCCAAAAAAGGCAAAAAATGTAAAAAAGTTAAAAAATGGTCAAAAACGTACAAAATCGACTAAACGTACAAAATTGACAAAATTATAAAAAACGTGCAAAACGGCAAAAGACGTGCTAATAAAGCAAAAATAAAAAACGTGCAAACCCGACAAAAATGTACAAGATCGACAAAAAGATAAAAAATGCAAAAACGGCCAAGATGTAAAAAACGACCACAAATCGAAAAAACGACACAAAACGATCAAAAACGGCAAAAACAAACAAAAATGACAAAAACAAACAAACATACAAAAACGTAGAAAAAAACAAAACGATAAAAAACAAAAACGACAAAAAATGCCAAAAACGAAAAAAAGCGGCAAAAAACGAACAAAAGGGACAAAACGAACAAACATGGCAAAAAATGAAAAAAGACCAAAAACGACAAAAAGTAAAAACAAACAAAACGACCAAACTAACAAAAACGGCCAAAAATGAACCAAAACGACAAAAAAGAACAAAATGGCAAAAAACAAAAAAATGGCAAAAAAATATCCGACCAAAAACGAACAAAAAGGACAAAAAAAACGACAAAAAATAAACAAAAACGACAAAAAATAACAAAAAACGAACAAAACGACCAAATTATAGCATATCAATCTTCCGCTTAAGTTGTAATGTAGTTGCGATTACATAGGTTTTATGATGTAATTGAGTTTAGAAGAAACTGATGTAATGTAATCAAACTTGTAATTGCGATTACATTACATCTTTTTTTTTGTCCAACCAAACACTCGAGTTAGATTGTCAACGTAATGCCAATTACATTACGTTGTCCAATCCTGCAAACCAAATGGCCCTTACTCTCATTGTGGGTTTAAAGATTGGTTGTTAGCTATCCATTTTAAATTTCAACAACGCTACATGTGCCGCGGACTGAAATCGAAATCGAAATCGTGGGCCACGTGTCCGGTCGTGATTAACCGATTTTTTTTGCCTACTTTATCAGGAGGGTTAGCGTCAATGAATTTGCTTTGGCCAATAAAAAATGACTTAATTATTTAAATTTTTAGAATTTCCTTTTACTAACCGTTGTACTCGCGTGCTTGGTTTGGGAATGAAGAGAACCCTCACATTGGTAGGATATATTATTGGGTGATCCGGACTCACCATGTGGCAAGGCAATGGTGAATGGTGAGTCCGACCACTAATTTTTTGACATTTGGCATAATCCATTATATTACTACATTTATTTATTTCCTAGGTCAATTTTTTTAATGTTTTGAAAGAATAAAATTGTTTATAATCATATGCCAAGTGAATTTCTATATATATTATATATTTTTTATTTTTTAAAAAAAGGGAATATACTCGATATTATGTCCAGTGTCAAAAATTATTCGAAAATTTTCATTCAGAGCATCCAAACTTTGGTAAATTCCATCCAAAGCATCAAATTTTACTAAATTCTGAAGAAAAAAAAAAACCAAAACGCCCTTAGAAAGGGCGTTTTCTACTTTTTAATATTTTTTTATCTTCCGTTTTTTTTTTCCTGTTAACGACGTTAAACCGAAAAAAATAAAAATTAAAAAATAGAAAACGCCCTCCCTTAGAATTTTTTTTTTCTTAAATGACAAATAGAAAGTAACACAAAAGATTAAAAAAAAATTAAAAAAAAGGAAAGAAAGAATGCAAATATGTCAACCATTATTTGCAGACGAGTTTAATTAATGATTTTTTTTTCTGTTTCTTTCTTTGCTCTCCCTCTAATTTAGTTATATTAATAACAATGGAATGGTTATATTATTGACATATTTGCAGCCGAGTATAATTAATGCTTCCTTTTTTATATTTCCTTCTTTACGATCCCTCTAATTTAGTTATAATAATAATAATAGAATGGTTGTTTTATTAACATATTTGCAGTTGAGTGTAATTAATGCTTCCTTTCTTTTCTGTTTCATTTTTTGCTCTCCCTCTACTTTAGTTATATTACTAATAATGGAATTGTTGCATTATTGACATATTTGCAGTCGAGTGTAATTAATGCTTCCTTCTTTTTTTTTTTTTTTCCTTCTTTGCTCTCCCTCTAATTTATTTATATTAATAATAATGGAATGGTTGCATTACTGACATATTTGCATTCCTTCTTTTTTTTTTTTGCTTTTTTTTTTAAATTTCAGTTTCCTTCGTTTAGCTAAAAAAAATAAAAATAATAAAAGTCCCATAGGAAAATGCCCTTCGTAATGGTGTTTTCTATTTATTATTATTTTTTTATTTTTTTTGGATTTAACTGTGTTAACAGAAAAATAAAAAATATATTAAAAAAATAAAATAACGTCCCTCCTAAGGACGTTTTGGTTTTTTTTTTTTTTCAGAATTTGGTAAAATTTGATGCTTTGATTGGAATTTACCAAATTTTGGATGCTCTAAGTGAAAATTTCCGAAAATTATTATGAGAAAATTGAGTGGCACCCCACTTTTTTTACGCTTATTTAAGGTGCACCCCACATGTTTATATGAATGTATGACACCTCCCACTTTCAACGTTTTCCGTCAAAGACTAACAGTTGACCGCTTTGACCAATTTTTTTGGACGAAAATACCTCATATTTGTTGTTCTCTTCCCCGCGTCAACTGTTCGTCTCCCCCCGCCGTACTCGGCCCCCCTCCACGGCGTCGCCGCATGTCACGCCCCGCTCCCATAGGAGCGATCGTCCTCGCTAAGGCGTGATGCCGCACGAGCCTAGATTGCGCTCGTGCAAGGCAATTCCATAACGGCCGATTGCATCGGCGGCGACGGGGTCGTCGCTCAGAAGTCCCAAGCAGAGTTATTGAATACATTGTAGCGGAATTTAAAGAAGAACACATGAACACAAGTATTTCAAAAGAAACTCTTTTTATTGATATGAATACAAGATTACAATTGTGGGCGCAAGGCCAAATTACAAGTCTCTCAGGCTCACTTTTCACTCATGTTGCAAGTCATTCTGCTCTCTCTCATCTCTCGATACAATACTTGAATCCAGCGGAAGCTTCGGAAGGCGATGTCCATACATTATGTCCTGTATAAGTCTTCAGTTCTCACGGCCGCACGCTTCGAATCGCCAAGGGACTCCGTGCCTCGACGCATCCAAGCGAGCTCCGCGCCACGAGCTTCTACCTGTGCCTACACATGAAACACTGTGTGGGTGTCAGTACCACTGTACTGGTGGAGTGAGCTCCTCGTCCACTCATACAAAACCTACACATTTCATTTACTTTGTGCAACATAAACCCTTTTTCGATTGTCTTTCTATTCTTGCCTTAGGATCAGTTTTAGGACCGGCGCCTTAGCGCAACTTGTGTATCAGAACCATCCCGTGCTTGCAATGTCAACGTTAACTCATACTTTGTCGCTAGACCACTTCTCGTGCCGACAACGTTAACCTATCAAGTCGTGTTTGCCTTACGGCCATAATCAGAGACGCAGCTACACGAAAGACTCCATTTCCTTGCCTCTAGACCTTTCTTGTGCTTGCATTGTTGACGCATCGACTTATACTTATCTTTTGTGCCAAACTCTGGGACGTAAAGACTCGGTCGTTCCATAACTCGATTCGTGCTTCAATATCACCGAGGCAGTACCTCCTCGTTTAGTCTCGCATACACTTGTGTTTTTGACAACGCGACCGTGCCTCATAACTCAACGTAACTTCACACAACATGCCCTACGGCCCTTTTTGACTTAACTCGCAACTTAACAGTCGACGCCACATCTCGTGCCGAAGCACGTCGCCTTCGCTGTAGCCAAATCTTAGGCTCAGACATTGTGTCTTTTTAACTCATACATATTCAACTCAATCCAAAGGCACCTACGCGGATTGCCGCCCGTGCCGACACATCTATATGAATGGTCACTGGCCTATCCAGCCATATTGGACATAAAACTTACCATGTCAGTTGTTAATAATTTATATTAAGTGTTTGTTATGGGATTGGCCTAACCAGCCGCCTTGGACGTAGCCTGGCAGTACGGGACCCTTTCAACGCAGGTAGCGAGCCCCGATGAAAGTCCCCGTCTTACCGATCGCCTTACCAGCGTTGCCTATTACCCAGCTCGGCTACAACCAGTTTCTTCCTAGGCCGAGACGGTCCCGTGGCCCCGGAATTCCGCTCGAAGAAACTACTCCTTGTCGACAAGTTGTCCAAGTTCATAAGGGTTTACATGGTGTATTTTAGGATACCGTTGGGGCTTGTTATGTGATCAATTCATTTACTTGGTTGTTTTACTCTTTCCACTTTTTGTACTTCCTTTGCAGAGCCCCTAACCAGGGTTGCCTCGACGACTGAACCACAGTTCCGACATATTTCCTCTCGGCGACTAACCATCGCTTAGACATAACATTCTTTGAACTCAGGGAACGGCTACTGCATAGCCTTCCAACTTAACTTGAACATAACGTGTTTCCATAAGTATCGACCGACCGTGGCTAACTTTCCACTGAACCAACCGAGGCTCGTGCCTCTAAACCGACTCGTGTTCGACGCAACGCTGTCGCCCAAGTCATACTTCATATGACGGGCCTTGGGGTCGTAGGACTATTTATCTTGACAATCGCAGAATGAGCGGGACAACACATAGAATAACTTAGGTCGACCGGCATAACTTTTGCCTAACTCACTCAAGCCTACAACTTAACCCAAGGGACGAGCAAAGGCTACGCCAAGCCTTGCGGGACAGGACCGTGCATGCTTTAGCAAGCATTTGTGCGGGCGACGCCTATGACTTAGGCTAACTCTCAACTTTTGCACCGAAGACCAACTTCCCTTCTCCCAAGCCACGGGACGAAGGACCGAGTGTCATTTTCAAAGCACGCCGTGCACCAACTCTAAGCCGACCGTGGGACATTTTCCATGTTCTGACTCATTTGACCCGTCGGGATTATTCCCTTAGCTATGTGGATGCGTAGCTTTTATTTATCAAGCCTAACTTGTGCAAGTTGAAAACACGATTTATTATGTGAAGGCAAAGATGAGGAGAGTTCACCGAAACTACCCCACCTGAGCGATGTCTCCGAGCAGCCGTTGCAAGGCTAAGTCCGAACGCCGTCGGCGTTTCGATTCCTCCGATTGACTTTGCGGGACGGGGCACTACAACATACACCACTCAGAACAAGTCTCGTCCTCGAGACTTTCCTGAAGGCAAGTCATCCTACCCTTTTCTATTGGCCAAGACTTAATCGTACGCACACACCTACGCGTTTCTTCGATTGCGAGCCACGCTCGCACGACTATCAATCTTTCCTTTAACACGGTTTCAAGATCTCGACACACTCCCATCTTTCAAGCCTTGCTTGAACTCGTCGTATCACTTGGTTGGATCGTGCATGCATTCCAAGCGTCCCCAAAATACATGCATTCAACCAAACCGCATGATAAAGAATTTGTCATTCTCACTCGAGTCACATCGTGCACATATCCAGGCATCCCTGAAATATATGCATGTCAGCCGAGTCTCGTGAGCAGGGTTTCCTATATTCGTGATCCACGCCATCCATCCATGCCAATCCTCAAGATCAATCATTCCGATTGCTAACACTTGAAACATGGCGTCTCGCCTAACCGCTAGGCTAATCTTTACGAGGCTAAGTCAATGTCAGGATTGGAATCATAGTTCCCCAACAATAATGCCAACACTGACCCCAATCCTAGGGTCAAACCAAAGTCGATCATACGGGTCTTCTACCCAAGCTCGCGTCACTCAAATTTCTAAACATCGAGCACGATCACCTAATTCGTATTACGGCACGCGTTGCGTATCTTCGAATCCCTTCAATTCACCAATTTTAACCAATTCATGTATTCGATCACGAGGTCGTCTCGCTCGACAATACGTTGCGCCCCAATCTCACGCGAGTCTGATAATCCGCGGTGGTTCATGAATCACCATGCAACGCTCCCGCAGAATAATCATTCTCATCGGGGCGTAACTCTTGTTTGAGTTTAGACTCATTCATTCTCGATACGCGGATTGGACCTACTCAATCCTCAAGTTCAATCGACAAGCACACCAATTCAATCTCGAGTCTATCTTCGCGTCAAACCACAAGTCGAAGCACAAATTATCGCACCGTGCAAGTTCGACCAATCCCGCTGTATGAATCACCATATCAGCGCTTACGCAGAGTGATCGCCCTAATCGGCGTAACGCATGTGCGAGGCTGGAGTAGCGCACGCATAAGACAAGAACGTCAACGTTGTTGTTATCGACAAAGCAAATCCAAATATTCCAGTTTTCATCCAAGCCAAGTTCGATCGTCATTCATTCAACTTAGGAAAATCCTCGAGCCAAGTCTATCTTTTCCTCGACACATTTTTAACATCCCAAGTATAGCATCCAACGGAACAATGACATTTGCACGACCGTCATTCGCCGAGTCAGAGTGCCTCCGAGTTATCGCATATCGATCTTTGATACGCCTCAATACCATCGACGATATGCGTAACTTGACGATCTTCCTTTGCAACCAATTTCGAGTCGTGCGTTGATGCTGTTGTCCGAGTTAGATATTCCACAATTTTCTCAATACTCAAGATCAAGTTCAGTCACTTTTCCTCAAGCTCGTTGCAAGGTCGTTATTCAAAACTCAAGTCACATTTCAGTTGTATCAATCCGATATCGCACACGCGATCCTCTAAGTTTCCTCGATCAAGACCATTTATTTTCATTCATCGTTCCGAATCGTTTTCTAACTCGCATTGCTCATTCACAAGTTGTCCGAACGAGATGCTCGTTCGGGACATTCGAAGTCACGTCCAACTAAGCGTGACGCGTTCTAAGGCTTTGCGTGATCGTATCGCCTCGCCGCAATAATCGTAATCCTCAATACACCACTCGAACAATTCCTTAGACAAACCATACACCACTCAGATTCGAGCCACTCGACTAGTCGTCGACACTCATTCTTATTCTTCTCCGAACCTATCACATACACCACTCGGATTCAAGCCATACGATCTAGTCCTCAATCACGTTCGCGTCATGCGCTAAGACATCCTTCAGATTCGTTCAACGAATCGCTGGCGTAGTCGCTCGCGTCGCATCGACGCACTAAGTCGTTCGCACTATTTCCTCGAAATCTAAATCAATCTCCCGTGTATGCCTAAGCGTTAGTTCGATAGCGTTCCTATTGATAGACACTCCAAGTGCATCTCCGTTCCCGACCGAACGATACTTAATATCGCTCGCGACTCGTTTGCACCAAAATGTCGAGGTGCGCGATGCGAAACACAACTTAGCCAAAAGGCCGTGTGCATAGCCATCCTGTGCGGACTTTTATTCGAGTTTGCATGCTCAATTGCTAGGGTCGACGTTAGACTAATTAGGCATGCACGTGACTTGCTTAAGGTCAACGTAGGACTATTCGGGCACACGTGCGACTTTGCTAACATTAGCATATACTTTCTATCGAGTCAAGATTGCAACGTTCGGCACAAAGGCCTTATCGACGCATTTGGCAACATCCTACCGATGCGTTAGATTGAACGCTTGTACGAGCTTTCGAAAATATTTAGACTTATTGTATGGACATGCCGAGGGACATTTGAGAGAGAGCGCACCAACGATAACAACTTACGGAAGCAATAGAATCTTGCGAAAGCATCGAAGTTAAAGAATTCAATCGGTAGTCCAAGGACGTAAAGCCGTACTCTGATACCACTATGTCACGCCCCGCTCCCGTAGGAGCGATCGTCCTCGCTAAGGCGTGATGCCGCACGAGCCTAGATTGCGCTCGTGCAAGGCAATTCCATAACGGCCGATTGCATCGGCGGCGACGGGATCGTCGCTCAGAAGTCCCAAGCAGAGTTATTGAATACATTGCAGCGGAATTTAAAGAAGAACACATGAACACAAGTATTTCAAAAGAAACTCTTTTTATTGATATGAATACTGTCACGCCCCGCTCCCGTAGGAGCGATCGTCCTCGCTAAGGCGTGATGCCGCACGGGCCTAGGTTGCGCCCGTGCAAGGCCAAGTCCAGAAACGGCCGATTTTAGTCTAGGCCACAGAGTCGCACAGAGTGTCTCCATTTGCAGCGGAAGTAAAAATGAACACAAGTAGAATACGAAATCAAACTCTTTATTGAATTTCAAGAAGTTTACAAGCGGCGCTAGGCCGATATTACAAATCGCTCAAACTCTCTCTCTGAAAACATAAAAGGCGTGCCAAGTGGCTTACAAGATGGAATGATACATGGCGATGTTCCGATACATTATGTCCTGTATAGGGTGCTTCAGCTTCTGCAACGTCCCAAGGCCCCGGAGTTGGCTCCGCGCCTTAACACGTTCGATGGAAGATCTGCACCAGCCGGCGTCTCCTGCTTCCTGCAAGCAGACTGTGGGGTTATCAGTACATTGTTATGCACTGGTGGGGAGGCTAGCTCGCCCACAATGCCATCATTACCAAACACGTTGCATTTACTTTCGTGCACCGACTATCATTCATTGTCTTTCTAATCTTGCCTTAGGGTCAATTTCATGGCACATATCATGACCTATCTCGTGTTGCTGATTTCAAGTGTCGCATGGAAAATGCATGCACGACTTACCCATACTTACCATCCGGCCTTCCCTGTCCAAGGTAAACCAAGTTAGTCAACATTAACATGAAGTAACATGACGTGATTTATGTAAACATTCAATGTTACGGTCGTGTCCATGTCTCGGGATCTAGCACGTCGTGGGCATGTTCTAGTGTTACGTTTCGAGCATGTTCAAGAGGCACATTTCAAGCACGTTCGGGGTGGTATATTTCAAGCATGTTCAGGCATGTTAAATTTCGAGCACGTTCATGTTCAGGATGTTACTTTGCAAGCATGTTCAGGAGACACTTGTTCATTTAACTTAGACTACTTTGATTTCAATACAAGAACTTGTACGTGGATTGCCACCAGCATAGTCCACTTAATCTACATGCACGGGTCGCTGGCTTTACAAGCCATTTAGGACATTCTCCTGTGGCAATTCTCAACTTAGCGTAGGGTGATGGCTGGTACACCCCGTTAAGTCTCTTGAATATACCCTCCTACTTACGTCTCTTGGTGCCCAAGCCCGCACCCAAGCAGCCCGTAAGCGCCGTTGATTCCGCCTAGGCCGGCCACGGTATTCCCCCCCAACGTCCGTGCCGCAGAATCCTTCCACACGACGGCCACGGTATTCCCCCCCATCGCCCGTGCCGTTTGTCCACGACCATTTCGTATTGTCTTGTCATTTTAACTTAGCGGCTATCTCCGAGCCGTAGGCTAACCCTTAGCCATAATGTGTTATCGACCAGGTTGGCGTCCGTACAGCGCGGGTAGCGAGCCCCGTTGCACGTGCCCGTCATACCTGTCGATAGCGTCTTCCATGTCTTATCTTTCACGTATTCTTTCTTTTCTTTCTTTCTTTCACTTGTTCATTTGATTCATCGATTCATTCATGTATTCATTCATTCATTCGTTCGTTCATTTGTTGATCCATTCATTCACGCATTACGCAACTCCCAGTATGGGAGTCGCCTTGGCGACCCATCGGTCCCATAGCCTTTCAATGTTGCTAAACTCTACTCGGAGCGACTATGTTGATAGTCTTTCCGTTTCATTGTTGTAAACCATTCATTGTTTCATTGTTTGAACGCAAAGGGACATAAACGTGAGCTTGTGCCTTAGCACGAGCGTAGAGCGCGGTGCGAGCGTTTCTATAATTGCCGAGTTCTTTTCCATGTTCTAAACAAGCATGCAAGATGGGATTATTCCCTTAGCTAGGTGCGTTGAGTCATTTATTAGCATGCAAGATGTTATCGCCTAGCGATTCTCATGAATGTGTCCGCATTGTTATGTGTCTAGGCTAAGCACAGACGGGTTCATCGGAGCCACCCACCTTAGCGATGTTCGCATCGGCCGAGCGATACTCTGAGCGCGCCTTTGAAGGTCTAAGCCTGGATCCATCTTGTCGGGCCAATACAAGTCTTGCATCGATTCGCATCGATACTTCATCGGGTCGAAGCAACTCTTCGGGTCGATGGCTCGTTTTGAGTCGTTGCACACGCCATTTGGAATCGGCGTTCCGCTAGGGCGGAGCGGGTCACTACATAATACACCACTCAAAATAAGTCTCGTCCTCGAGACTTTCTGAGTGCAGGTCATCCTACCATTCCTTAACTCGTGTTTTCGTGTTTCTTAGACAATTTCATCGAGCGGCCCTATCGTTCGACGGCATCGAACCATATTTGATATCTTTCTAAGTTCCGTGTCGCACGCGTTGGGTCGATTTTATCGAATAGCCTTTCATTCATTTTAGAGTTGATTGTACTTATTCAATTCGAGTATTTCTTCATCTTGGTTGCTATTTCTCCGTGTCATGGGACGAAGATGGTTTCACGAGGCACGTTGTAATTCGTCAAATGTGCGGGTCGAAGGCTGAGGCAAATTCACTTTTCGTTCATCTCGGTCATCGAGATAACCCGACTCGCTTCTTAAGCGTTCTCGTTCATGAAATCAGTATGATTTCTTCTTAGCGGGGTCGACCAAGTATTACACTATCGTCGAGCATAACTTCCTATCAATGGTTCAATTCGTTGTACCAACTTTTACTAGCACGATTTCACGCTCACGACACTTGTTTACTCCCCAAGTCGTGCTAGAACTCATCGTATCACTTGGCCGGATCGTGCACGCATTTCAGGCGTCCCCAAAATACCTGCATTCAGCCTAGCCGTATGATAGAGAATTTGTCATTCTCACTCGAGTCGCATCGTGCACATACCCAGGCGTCCCTGAAATATATGCATGTCAGCCGAGTCTCGTGAGTAGGGTTTCCTACATTCGTGGTTCATGCTATCCATCCATGCCAATCCTCAAGATCAATCTTTTGATTGCTAACACATGAAACAGGGGCGTCTCGCCTAACCACTAGGCCATCTTTTCGAGGCTAAGTCAATGTCAGGATTGGAATCATAGTTCCCCAACAATAATGCCAACACTGACCCCAATCCTAGGGTCAAACCAAAGTCGATAGTACGGGATTTTCTACCCAAGCTCGCGTCACTCAGATTTCTAAACATCGAGCACGATCACCTAGTTCGCATCAAGACATTCGTTGCGCGGCGCAACGAATTTGAATCCATTCAGATCACCAATTCTAACCAATTCATGTATTCGATCACGGGATCATCTAGCTCGACAATACGTTGCGCTCCAATCTCACGCGAGTCCGATTATCCACGGTGGTTCATGAATCACCATGCAACGCTTCCGCGGAATAATCATTCTCATCGGGGCGTAACTCTTGCTTATGTCTAGACTGATTCATTCTCGATACGCGGATTAGACCTACTCAATCCTCAAACTTCATCATTCAAGCACACCGAATCATTCTCAAGTCACCTTCGTATCAAACCACAAGTCGAAGCACACAGACTGCCACGCCATGCTAGTTCAATCACCCCCGCTGTATGAATCACCATACTAGCGCTCACGCGGAGTGATCGCCCTAATCGGCACGACGCATGTGCGAGGCTGGAGTTGCGCTCGCATAAGACAAGAATGTCGACGTTGGGGTTTTCGTCGAAGAAATCCAAACACTTCATTTTCATTCAAGCCGCGATCTCTATTCGACAGTCCGACCGTCATTCATTCAACCAGAAATCCTCGAGTCACGTCTATATTTTCCTTGACACGTTTTAATACCCCGAGTATAGCATCCAACGGAACAATGACATTTGCACGATCGTCATTCGCCGAGTCAGAGTACCCCCGAGTTATCGCGTATCGATCTTTGATACGCCTCAATACCATCGACGATATGCGTAACCCGACGATCTTCCTTTGCAACCAATTTCGAGTCATGCGACGATGCCGTTGTCCGAGTTGGATATTCCACAATTTCATTTAATATTCAAGATCAAGTTCATCAGCTATTCCTCTAGGTCGTTTCAAGATTGTTGTTCAAAATTCAAGTCACATTTCATTTGTATCAATCCGAAATCGTACGTGCGATCCTCTAAGTTTCCTCGATCAAGACCATTTATTTCCATTCATCGTTCCGAGTCATTTTCTAACATGCGTTACCCATTCATAAGTTGTCCAGCGACATCTCGTTCGGGACTTTTAAAGTCACGGCCAACTAAGCGTGACACGTTCTAGAGCTTTGCACGATTGCATCGCTTCGCCGACATACTCGTTCTATCCGTTAATCCTTTAGTCTCGCTCGAACAATTTCTATAACGTCCATACACCACTCAGGGTTCGAGCCACTCGACTAGTCGTTGACACTCATTCTTATTCTTCTCCGAGCTATCACATACACCACTCGGGTTTAAGCCATACGATCTAGTCCTCAATCACGTTCGCGTCATGCGCTAAGACGTCCTCCAGATTCGTTCGACGAATCTCTAGCGTAGTCGCTTACGTCGTCTCGACGTACTAAGTCGTTCACATGAGTCCTCAAAATCCAAGTCAATCATTCGCGTACGCCTAAGCGTTAACTCGATAGCGTTCCTATCGATATACACTCAAAGTGTATCTCCGTTCTCGATCGAGCGATACTTGATATCGCTCGCAACCCGATTGCACCCAAGAATCGAGGTGCGTGACACGCGGACTAAGTTGTACCGCTTAACCATCCCGCACGGACTACATTCAAGTTTGCACGCTCACTCATTCTCGTTCACAACTCGTTTGCACCAAAGGGTCTAGGTGCGCGATACTCCGTACTACTTAGCCAAAAGGCTGCGTGCATGACCATCCCGTTCGAACTATACTTCAGTCTCGTGTACTCGTTTGCTACCGTCAGCGTAAGCTTATTCAAACACGCCTTACGTTTGCTAACTTTTAACATCGGCTCCTTCCAACTCAAGTTCGTCGTGGTTCGGCACAAAGGCCTTCGCCTATCAAGTTCGTCGTAGTGGCACAAAGGCCTTCGCCCATTGGTCCCGTGCAACCGAGTACTTGTACGAGCTTTTGAAAGTATTAGACTTATTGTATGGAACATCCCAAGGCACAATGAGAGAGAGCGTATACTTCTTTTGCTTTCCAACCGAGCTTTCAAAACTGAGAAAATCGAAATGAAGTCCAAGGACGTAAAGCCGTGCTCTGATACCAATCTGTCACGCCCCGCTCCCGTAGGAGCGATCGTCCTCGCTAAGGCGTGATGCCGCACGGGCCTAGGTTGCGCCCGTGCAAGGCCAAGTCCAGAAACGGCCGATTTTAGTCTAGGCCACAGAGTCGCACAGAGTGTCTCCATTTGCAGCGGAAGTAAAAATGAACACAAGTAGAATACGAAATCAAACTCTTTATTGAATTTCAAGAAGTTTACAAGCGGCGCTAGGCCGATATTACAAATCGCTCAAACTCTCTCTCTGAAAACATAAAAGGCGTGCCAAGTGGCTTACAAGATGGAATGATACATGGCGATGTTCCGATACATTATGTCCTGTATAGGGTGCTTCAGCTTCTGCAACGTCCCAAGGCCCCGGAGTTGGCTCCGCGCCTTAACACGTTCGATGGAAGATCTGCACCAGCCGGCGTCTCCTGCTTCCTGCAAGCAGACTGTGGGGTTATCAGTACATTGTTATGCACTGGTGGGGAGGCTAGCTCGCCCACAATGCCATCATTACCAAACACGTTGCATTTACTTTCGTGCACCGACTATCATTCATTGTCTTTCTAATCTTGCCTTAGGGTCAATTTCATGGCACATATCATGACCTATCTCGTGTTGCTGATTTCAAGTGTCGCATGGAAAATGCATGCACGACTTACCCATACTTACCATCCGGCCTTCCCTGTCCAAGGTAAACCAAGTTAGTCAACATTAACATGAAGTAACATGACGTGATTTATGTAAACATTCAATGTTACGGTCGTGTCCATGTCTCGGGATCTAGCACGTCGTGGGCATGTTCTAGTGTTACGTTTCGAGCATGTTCAAGAGGCACATTTCAAGCACGTTCGGGGTGGTATATTTCAAGCATGTTTAGGCATGTTAAATTTCGAGCACGTTCATGTTCAGGATGTTACTTTGCAAGCATGTTCAGGAGACACTTGTTCATTTAACTTAGACTACTTTGATTTCAATGCAAGAACTTGCACGTGGATTACCACCAGCATAGTCCACTTAATCTACATGCACGGGTCGCTGGCTTTACAAGCCATTTAGGACATTCCCCTGTGGCAATTCTCAACTTAGCGTAGGGTGATGGCTGGTACACCCCGTTAAGTCTCTTGAATATACCCTCCTACTTACGTCTCTTGGTGCCCAAGCCCGCACCCAAGCAGCCCGTAAGCGCCGTTGATTCCGCCTAGGCCGGCCACGGTATTCCCCCCCAACGTCCGTGCCGCAGAATCCTTCCACACGACGGCCACGGTATTCCCCCCATCGCCCGTGCCGTTTGTCCACGACCATTTCGTATTGTCTTGTCATTTTAACTTAGCGGCTATCTCCGAGCCGTAGGCTAACCCTTAGCCATAATGCGTTATCGACCAGGTTGGCGTCCGTACAGCGCGGGTAGCGAGCCCCGTTGCACGTGCCCGTCATACCTGTCGATAGCGTCTTCCATGTCTTATCTTTCACGTATTCTTTCTTTTCTTTCTTTCTTTCACTTGTTCATTTGATTCATCGATTCATTCATGTATTCATTCATTCATTCGTTCGTTCATTTGTTGATCCATTCATTCACGCATTACGCAACTCCCAGTGTGGGAGTCGCCTTGGCGACCTATCGGTCCCATAGCCTTTCAATGTTGCTAAACTCTACTCGGAGCGACTATGTTGATAGTCTTTCCGTTTCATTGTTGTAAACCATTCATTGTTTCATTGTTTGAACGCAAAGGGACATAAACGTGAGCTTGTGCCTTAGCACGAGCGTAGAGCGCGGTGCGAGCGTTTCTATAATTGCCGAGTTCTTTTCCATGTTCTAAACAAGCATGCAAGATGGGATTATTCCCTTAGCTAGGTGCGTTGAGTCATTTATTAGCATGCAAGATGTTATCGCCTAGCGATTCTCATGAATGTGTCCGCATTGTTATGTGTCTAGGCTAAGCACAGACGGGTTCATCGGAGCCACCCACCTTAGCGATGTTCGCATCGGCCGAGCGATACTCTGAGCGCGCCTTTGAAGGTCTAAGCCTGGATCCATCTTGTCGGGCCAATACAAGTCTTGCATCGATTCGCATCGATACTTCATCGGGTCGAAGCAACTCTTCGGGTCGACGGCTCGTTTTGAGTCGTTGCACACGCCATTTGGAATCGGCGTTCCGCTAGGGCGGAGCGGGTCACTACAAATACAAGATTACAGTTGTGGGCGCAAGGCCAAATTACAAGTCTTTCAGGCTCACTTTTCACTCATGTTGCAAGTCATTCTGCTCTCTCTCATCTCTCGATACAATACTTGAATCCAGCGGAAGCTTCGGAAGGCGATGTCCATACATTATGTCCTGTATAAGTCTTCAGTTCTCACGGCCGCACGCTTCAAATCGCCAAGGGACTCCGTGCCTCGACGCATCCAAGCGAGCTCCGCGCCACGAGCTTCTACCTGTGCCTGCACATGAAACACTGTGTGGGTGTCAGTACCACTGTACTGGTGGAGTGAGCTCCTCGCCCACCCATACAAAACCTACACGTTTCATTTACTTTGTGCAACATAAACCCTTTTTCGATTGTCTTTCTATTCTTGCCTTAGGATCAGTTTTAGGACCGGCGCCTTAGCGCAACTTGTGTATCAGAACCATCCCGTGCTTGCAATGTCAACGTTAACTCATACTTTGTCGCTAGACCACTTCTCGTGCCGACAATGTTAACCTATCAAGTCGTGTTTGCCTTACGGCCATAATCAGAGACGCAGCTACACGAAAGACTCCATTTCCTTGCCTCTAGACCTTTCTCGTGCTTGCATTGTTGACGCACCGACTTATACTTATCTTTTGTGCCAAACTCTGGGGCGTAAAGACTCGGTCGTGCCATAACTCGATTCGTGCTTCAATATCACCGAGGCAGTACCTCCTCGCTTAGTCTCGCATACACTTGTGTTTTTGACAACGCGATCGTGCCTCATAACTCAACGTAACTTCACACAACATGCCCTACGGCCATTTTTGACTTAACTCGCAACTTAACAGTCGACGCCACATCTTGTGCCGAAGCACGTCGCCTTCGCTGTAGCCAAATCTTAGGCTCAGACATTGTGTCTTTTTAACTCATACATATTCAACTCAATCCAAAGGCACCTACGCGGATTGTCGCCCGTGCCGACACATCTATATGAATGATCACTGGCCTATCCAGCCATATTGGACATAAAACTTACCATGTCAGTTGTTAATAATTTATATTAAGTGTTTGTTATGGGATTGGCCTAACCAGCCGCCTTGGACGTAGCCTGGCAGTACGGGACCCTTTCAACGCAGGTAGCGAGCCCCGATGAAAGTTCCCGTCTTACCGATCGCCTTACTAGTGTTGCCTATTACCCAGCTCGGCTACAACCAGTTTCTTCCTAGGCCGAGACGGTCCCGTGGCCCCGGAATTCCGCTCGAAGAAACCACTCCTTGTCGACAAGTTGTCCAAGTTCATAAGGGTTTACATGGTGTATTTTAGGATACCGTTGGAGCTTGTTATGTGATCAATTCATTTACTTGGTTGTTTTACTCTTTCCACTTTTTGTACTTCCTTTGCAGAGCCCCTAACCAGGGTTGCCTCGGCGACTGAACCACAGTCCCGACATATTTTCTCTCGGCGACTAACCATCGCTTAGACATAACATTCTTTGAACTCAGGGAACGGCTACTGCATAGCCTTCCAACTTAACTTGAACATAACGTGTTTCCATAAGTATCGACCGACCGTGGCTAACTTTCCACTGAACCAACCGAGGCTCGTGCCTCTAAATCGACTCGTGTTCGACGCAACGCTGTCGCCCAAGTCATACTTCATATGACGGGCCTTGGGGTCGTGGGACTATTTATCTTGACAACCGCAGAATGAGCGGGACAACACATAGAATAACTTAGGTCGACCGGCATAACTTTTGCCTAACTCACTCAAGCCTACAACTTAACCCAAGGGACGAGCAAAGGCTACGCCAAGCCTTGCGGGACAGGACCGTGCATGCTTTAGCAAGCATTTGTGCGGGCGACGCCTATGACTTAGGCTAACTCTCAACTTTTGCACCGAAGACCAACTTCCCTTCTCCCAAGCCACGGGACGAAGGACCGAGTGTCATTTTCAAAGCACGCCGTGCACCAACTCTAAGCCGACCGTGGGACGTTTTCCATGTTCTGACTCATTTTGACCCGTCGGGATTATTCCCTTAGCTATGTGGATGCGTAGCTTTTATTTATCAAGCCTAACTTGTGCAAGTTGAAAACACGATTTATTATGTGAAGGCAAAGATGAGGAGAGTTCACCGAAACTATCCCACCTGAGCGATGTCTCCGAGCAGCCGTTGCAAGGCTAAGTCCGAACGCCGTCGGCGTTTCGATTCCTCCGATTGACTTTGCGGGACGGGGTACTACAACATACACCACTCAGAACAAGTCTCGTCCTCGAGACTTTCCTGAAGGCAAGTCATCCTACCCTTTTCTATTGGCCAAGACTTAATCGTACGCACACACCTACGCGTTTCTTCGATTGCGAGCCACGCTCGCACGACTATCAATCTTTCCTTTAACACGGTTTCAAGATCTCGACACACTCCCATCTTTCAAGCCTTGCTTGAACTCGTCGTATCACTTGGTTGGATCGTGCACGCATTCCAAGCGTCCCCAAAATACATGCATTCAACCAAACCGCATGATAAAGAATTTGTCATTCTCACTCGAGTCGCATCGTGCATATATCCAGGCGTCCCTGAAATATATGCATGTCAGCCGAGTCTCGTGAGCAAGGTTTCCTATATTCGTGATCCACGCCATCCATCCATGCCAATCCTCAAGATCAATCATTCCGATTGCTAACACTTGAAACATGGCGTCTCGCCTAACCGCTAGGCTAATCTTTACGAGGCTAAGTCAATGTCAGGATTGGAATCATAGTTCCCCAACAATAATGCCAACACTGACCCCAATCCTAGGGTCAAACCAAAGTCGATCATACGGGTCTTCTATCTAAGCTCGCGTCACTCAAATTTCTAAACATCGAGCACGATCACCTAATTCGTATTACGGCACGCGTTGCGTATCTTCGAATCCCTTCAATTCACCAATTTTAACCAATTCATGTATTCGATCACGAGGTCGTCTCGCTCGATAATACGTTGCGCCCCAATCTCACGCGAGTCTGATAATCCGCGGTGGTTCATGAATCACCATGCAACGCTCCCGCAGAATAATCATTCTCATCGGGGCGTAACTCTTGTTTGAGTTTAGACTCATTCATTCTCGATACGCGGATTGGACCTACTCAATCCTCAAGTTCAATCGACAAGCACACCAATTCAATCTCGAGTCTATCTTCGCGTCAAACCACAAGTCGAAGCACAAATTATCGCACCGTGCAAGTTCGACCACTCCCGCTGTATGAATCACCATATCAGCGCTTACGCAGAGTGATCGCCCTAATCGGCGTAACGCATGTACGAGGCTGGAGTAGCGCACGCATAAGACAAGAACGTCAACGTTGTTGTTATCGACAAAGCAAATCCAAACATTCCAGTTTTCATCCAAGCCAAGTTCGATCGTCATTCATTCAACTTAGGAAAATCCTCGAGCCAAGTCTATCTTTTCCTCGACACATTTTTAACATCCCAAGTATAGCATCCAACGAAACAATGATATTTGCACGACCGTCATTCGCCGAGTCAGAGTGCCCCCGAGTTATCGCATATCGATCTTTGATACGCCTCAATACCATCGACGATATGCGTAACTTGACGATCTTCCTTTGCAACCAATTTCGAGTCGTGCGTTGATGCTGTTGTCCGAGTTAGATATTCCACAATTTTCTCAATACTCAAGATCAAGTTCAGTCACTTTTCCTCAAGCTCGTTGCAAGGTCGTTATTCAAAACTCAAGTCACATTTCAGTTGCATCAATTCGATATCGCACACGCGATCCTCTAAGTTTTCTCGATCAAGACCATTTATTTTCATTCATCGTTCCGAATCGTTTTCTAACTCGCATTGCTCATTCACAAGTTGTCCGAACGAGATGCTCGTTCGGGACATTCGAAGTCACGTCCAACTAAGCGTGACGCGTTCTAAGGCTTTGCGTGATCGTATCGCCTCGCCGCAATAATCGTAATCCTCAATACACCACTCGAACAATTCCTTAGACAAACCATACACCACTCGGATTCGAGCCACTCGACTAGTCGTCGACACTCATTCTTATTCTTCTCCGAACCTATCACATACACCACTCGGATTCAAGCCATACGATCTAGTCCTCAATCACGTTCGCGTCATGCGCTAAGACATCCTTCAGATTCGTTCGACGAATCGCTGGCGTAGTCGCTCGCGTCGCATCGACGCACTAAGTCGTTCGCACTATTTCCTCGAAATCCAAATCAATCTCCCGTGTACGCCTAAGCGTTAGTTCGATAGCGTTCCTATTGATAGACACTCCAAGTGCATCTCCGTTCCCGACCGAACGATACTTAATATCGCTCGCGACTCGTTTGCACCAAAATGTCGAGGTGCACGATGCGAAACACAACTTAGCCAAAAGGCCGTGTGCATAGCCATCCTGTGCGGACTTTTATTCGAGTTTGCATGCTCAATTGCTAGGGTCGACGTTAGACTAATTAGGCATGCACGTGACTTGCTTAAGGTCAACGTAGGACTATTCGGGCACACGTGCGACTTTGCTAACATTAGCATATACTTTCTATCGAGTCAAGATTGCAACGTTCGGCACAAAGGCCTTATCGACGCATTTGGCAACATCCTACCGATGCGTTAGATTGAACGCTTGTACGAGCTTTCGAAAATATTTAGACTTATTGTATGGACATACCGAGGGACATTTGAGAGAGAGCGCACCAACGATAACAACTTACGGAAGCAATAGAATCTTGCGAAAGCATCGAAGTTAAAGAATTCAATCGGTAGTCCAAGGACGTAAAGCCGTACTCTGATACCACTATGTCACGCCCCGCTCCCGTAGGAGCGATCGTCCTCGCTAAGGCGTGATGCCGCACGAGCCTAGATTGCGCTCGTGCAAGGCAATTCCATAACGGCCGATTGCATCGGCGGCGACGGGGTCGTCGCTCAGAAGTTCCAAGCAGAGTTATTGAATACATTGCAGCGGAATTTAAAGAAGAACACATGAACACAAGTATTTCAAAAGAAACTCTTTTTATTGATATGAATACAAGATTACAGTTGTGGGCGCAAGGCCAAATTACAAGTCTCTCAGGCTCACTTTTCACTCATGTTGCAAGTCATTCTGCTCTCTCTCATCTCTCGATACAATACTTGAATCCAGCGGAAGCTTCGGAAGGCGATGTCCATACATTATGTCCTGTATAAGTCTTCAGTTCTCACGGCCGCACGCTTCGAATCGCCAAGGGACTCCGTGCCTCGACGCATCCAAGCGAGCTCCGCGCCACGAGCTTCTACCTGTGCCTGCACATGAAACACTGTGTGGGTGTCAGTACCACTGTACTGGTGGAGTGAGCTCCTCGCCCACCCATACAAAACCTACACGTTTCATTTACTTTGTGCAACATAAACCCTTTTTCGATTGTCTTTCTATTCTTGCCTTAGGATCAGTTTTAGGACCGGCGCCTTAGCGCAACTTGTGTATCAGAACCATCCCGTGCTTGCAATGTCAACGTTAACTCATACTTTGTCGCTAGACCACTTCTCGTGTCGACAATGTTAACCTATCAAGTCGTGTTTGCCTTACGTCCATAATCAGAGACGCAGCTACACGAAAGACTCCATTTCCTTGCCTCTAGACCTTTCTCGTGCTTGCATTGTTGACGCACCGACTTATACTTATCTTTTGTGCCAAACTCTGGGACGTAAAGACTCGGTCGTGCCATAACTCGATTCGTGCTTCAATATCACCGAGGCAGTACCTCCTCGCTTAGTCTCGCATACACTTGTGTTTTTGACAACGCGACCGTGCCTCATAACTCAACGTAACTTCACACAACATGCCCTACGACCCTTTTTGACTTAACTCGCAACTTAACAGTCGACGCCACATCTCGTGCCGAAGCACGTCGCCTTCGCTGTAGCCAAATCTTAGGCTCAGACATTGTGTCTTTTTAACTCATACATATTCAACTCAATCCAAAGGCACCTACGCGGATTGTCGCCCGTGCCGACACATCTATATGAATGGTCACTGGCCTATCCAGCCATATTGGACATAAAACTTACCATGTCAGTTGTTAATAATTTATATTAAGTGTTTGTTATGGGATTGGCCTAACCAGCCGCCTTGGACGTAGCCTGGCAGTACGGGACCCTTTCAACGCAGGTAGCGAGCCCCGATGAAAGTCCCCGTCTTACCGATCGCCTTACCAGTGTTGCCTATTACCCAGCTCGGCTACAACCAGTTTCTTCCTAGGCCGAGACGGTCCCGTGGCCCCGGAATTCCGCTCGAAGAAACCACTCCTTGTCGACAAGTTGTCCAAGTTCATAAGGGTTTACATGGTGTATTTTAGGATACCGTTGGAGCTTGTTATGTGATCAATTCATTTACTTGGTTGTTTTACTCTTTCCACTTTTTGTACTTCCTTTGCAGAGCCCCTAACCAGGGTTGCCTCGGCGACTGAACCACAGTCCCGACATATTTTCTCTCGGCGACTAACCATCGCTTAGACATAACATTCTTTGAACTCAGGGAACGGCTACTGCATAGCCTTCCAACTTAACTTGAACATAACGTGTTTCCATAAGTATCGACCGACCGTGGCTAACTTTCCACTGAACCAACCGAGGCTCGTGCCTCTAAACCGACTCGTGTTCGACGCAACGCTGTCGCCCAAGTCATACTTCATATGACGGGCCTTGGGGTCGTGGGACTATTTATCTTGACAACCGCAGAATGAGCGGGACAACACATAGAATAACTTAGGTCGACCGGCATAACTTTTGCCTAACTCACTCAAGCCTACAACTTAACCCAAGGGACGAGCAAAGGCTACGCCAAGCCTTGCGGGACAGGACCGTGCATGCTTTAGCAAGCATTTGTGCGGGCGACGCCTATGACTTAGGCTAACTCTCAACTTTTGCACCGAAGACCAACTTCCCTTCTCCCAAGCCACGGGACGAAGGACCGAGTGTCATTTTCAAAGCACGCCGTGCACCAACTCTAAGCCGACCGTGGGACGTTTTCCATGTTCTGACTCATTTTGACCCGTCGGGATTATTCCCTTAGCTATGTGGATGCGTAGCTTTTATTTATCAAGCCTAACTTGTGCAAGTTGAAAACACGATTTATTATGTGAAGGCAAAGATGAGGAGAGTTCACCGAAACTACCCCACCTGAGCGATGTCTCCGAGCAGCCGTTGCAAGGCTAAGTCCGAACGCCGTCGGCGTTTCGATTCCTCCGATTGACTTTGCGGGACGGGGCACTACACCGCACCCCCCCTCCCCGACCTCGCCGCACCCTCCCGGCCATCACCACCACCACCACTACCACCATCACCACCATCATCACCATCATCGCCACCATCACCCATCATCACCATCAACACCCTCCCTCCCGCGCGGTGGCAGCAGCGGCGCGGCGGCTAGCGATGGCAGCAGAGCCGACGTGGTCGGGGACTGGGAGGGGGCCGGCGTGGTCGGGGAGGGAGGAGAAGTGCCGGCGTGGTCGGGGAGGGGGCCGACGAGGCCGGAAAGGGGGGAGAAGTGCCGACGTGGTCGGGGAGGGGGGCGGCGAGGTCGGGGAAGGAGGGAGAACTGCCGGCGAGGTCGGGAGGGGGGGGGGGTGCGGCGACGCCGTGGAGGGGGGCCGAACACGGCGGGGGGCAGCCACGTGTGACGGAAAGGGATATTTTCGTCCCAAAAAATTGGTCAAGCGGTCAACTGTTAGTTTTGGACTAAAAATATTAGAAGTGAAAGATATCATACATTCATGTAAATATGTGAGGTGTACTTTAAATAAAAGTAACAAAAGTGGAGTGTCATTCAAATTTTCTCAATTATTATTTAAGGGACTCACCATTCATTCACTTGGTAGGCACGAAACGACCATACAATACTCTCTTCATTGGTAGGACCTCCCAACCGGTATGCCGGTTTGGGGGTGAGGATATCAAACTGGCCTGTTGTTTGGTCTTGACTCTTCGTAGCGATGGGTGTTGGCTTGATATTTCCGTATACGACTTTTGTGCTCTGTCCCAGTATTATAATGGGCCCACACGGCAGCGAAAGTGTGAAATCAGAGTGGCGAAGAAGGAATTGGGATTTTATTATATTGAATGAATCACGTGACTTTTCATTGGAGGTTCCAACCGTCCAACGACCACCTCTCGATCTCGTCACTTGGCACGCGAACACGAGACAATGCTCCGAATATTCCGTCCGTTGCCCCTGTGACACGTGTCGGGACACCGGCGTGTCGGCGACGAGTTTCTAGGCGGGTATTGCCAAGCTTTTCTTCCGCATGCTGTCTGACTTCATCGTCCGTCCATAACTTTGTCTTTTTCCTTTTTCTTGTATACATAATTAAAGTTTCTTGAAATTGTACATCTAATACAAAATTCTGATAAATTATAAAAACAGAACCAAAAAAGTTTGTTGGACTTTTTTGAAATAACTTAAACACACCCAATCATCAATAAAAAAAAGGCCCATTTGTTGGACGTATATCTTCTACTATATAAAAAAAAACTTATGTAAATATTATCAACCATTTAAATAAATTTTTAAAAAATAATAAATAACTAAATAACTACCTAAATACTCAATTAATTATTTTAAAAAATATAACTAAGTATTTAACTATCCAATATGATATATTTATAACTAAATAATCTAACTCAAGTGGTTACGGTATGAGGTATTTTTCTTTGTTGTTTGAGTTCAAATCCTAGGTTTGATAATTTTTTTAAATAAATTTATATTTAATATTTTGAAAATATTTTTTTTGCGGTGCATTTGCATGTGCACATTACTAATTAGACATAAAGGTTAAGCCCTTATGTGCTTATTTGCAAAACACAAAAAAAAATGTCATCCACGCCGGTAGGGTTGATTAGGATGTATATTAGACAGCAGATTGGTATATGATTATTGGATTGTATCTCGTTTCTGATGGAGCATTCAAAAAGGGGGTGACATTGGAGTTGGTAATTTAGTCCCACATCCGGTAGGCGATGGAATCATGAGATGTAGATAATTTGAATTGGTTCAGGCCTTACATGAGAATTCTCTTTTAAGGCATATGGGTCCAATTCAATATCGTACCTCATGTGCCAACTCCGGTTCGAGTCACACCGCGTTCCCAATAAGTGGTATCATAGTCCATGATTGCGGGACTTGTTTGGACGGCTCTAATTGGCTCCTCCGTCCCTATAAAATGGACTCCTATATACCCGCTCCCCCACCCCCTAGCACACAGACACACATGTATATGGGACTTGTGTTTAGCTAGTAAACTAATAAACTTTAGAAGGTTGATGGTACAAATCATATGCGCACTATATATATATATATATATATATATATATATATATAATATATATATATATATATATATATATATATATATATATATATATATATATAGTGATGCGCACTATATATATATATATATATATATATATATATATATATATATATATATATATATATATATATATATATATATATATATATATATATATATATTTATATGCGCACTATATATATATATATATATATATATATATATATATATATATATATATATATATATATATATATATATATATATGTATATTATATGCGCACTATATATATATATATATATATATGTATATATATATATATATATATGTATATATATATATATATATATATATATATATATATATATATATATGGGTCGTTCTACAATACATCCCCTGGAAAAGGATGTATCGATACATCCGAAATTTGGACCGTTGGATGTTAATCCAATGGTTCGGATTGAATAATAGTGTAGAAACATCATTTAATGCTGATTTAGACTTTTGACCTGTTGGTAACTTGCTTTAGCAGGTCATTCTTTACTTTAATTTTTTTCAATGAACATCCTAAATTAACTCATATTTACTCTCTCTTTCGCCCATCCAATTTAATATTTCATAATTTTTTTTGGTTACAGGCTGTGGTGGTGGTGGTGGTGGAAAGAGAAACAGAGATGAAGAAGGAAATAAGAATCGGTCCGGATCGCGTCGAACGTCGTCGAGTCCTCTTAGAACAACGATGAGTACCAGCTGCGCCGAGAAGAATCGGTCCGGTTCGCGTCGGACGTCGTCGAAACCTCCTCGAAAAAGAAGAAGTACCAGCGGCGCCGCTCTAATTTTACTGTCCATGCCATTGTCAGAAATCTTATTTTTTATCTAATAATTTAATATTTTGTTAATAAAGCTACATGTCATGGTGGTGGTGGTGAACTGAGGAAACCTGCTTCTGAGGTCGGACGGATCATCTGCTCACATATTTAAAAAAAATCTGTATTGATTGGACGAAATATTTTTTACTTTTCTAATGATAATATTTTCGAAGAGAATATTTTTTGGACGGTGAATGGCCATTCTCTTTGCTTTTAACACGGAGAATGGCCATTCTCTTTGCTTTTAACACGGCGAATGGACGGAGAATGGCCATTCTCTTTGCTTTTAAGACGACGAATGGACGGAGAATGGCCATTCTCTTTGCTTTTAACACGGAGAATGGCCATTCTCCGTTCTTTGAAAACGGAGAATGGACACTCTCTGTACTTTTAACAAAGTATGGTACATTTAGGACTGGAAATGTTTAAGTATCTCATATTTTTTTTACCAAATATTTACAGTATTTTTAATATCATTTACCAAAGTATATTCATTTAATATTAAATCATGTTCAAGAAAATTTGAATATCATTTTATCAGGCTTCCACTGTATGGCTGCACAAATTTCTTGCGAGTGTTTGAATATAATTAACCTACTATCAAAGAGAATTTTTCTTACATTACATTATGCATTACACTGGCATCGACTTCATACTGATGACATCGATGTACTGATGACAATAACAAAGGATGAACATACAGGATTACAATTATGCTTCAACAATAACAAGGGATGAACAAGCAGAATTACAATTTTGCTTCAACAATAACAAAGGATGAACAGGCACTGGCATCGAATTCATACTGATGGCATCGATGTAATGATTTTTTTACAGAAAGTAAAACACATTACAATCAAAGAAAGTTTTAGTGATCCCAGGAATGCATCCGTAATGAGGCCATCTGTAAATCCTAGGAATGCACCCAGGACTCATAAAATCTGTAATGGGCAACTGCAAATCAAAGGAATACACCAAAATATCAATATCATCTATGAAGGCCAACTGCCAATCAAATAAACGCTTCAACCAAAAAATCATAATGAAATTAAGTATACTTCATTCCAAGTCCAATAAACTGCATAATTCACGTTACAGTAATCTGCCTAATCCACATTAGTAATTCAACATAGAACCTGCATAATTCACAATACAATAATCCAAATAAATATCAGACCTACTCTAAATTCAAGACCATATTACATTTTCCAAACAAATTACGAACTATGCACTTAGTACAAGCGAAAAGTTTAGTCTTACAATATTTCAAACACAAAATTTAGTTTGACCGCCATGACCAACAAATATTCAGAACCATATTACAAGTCAAATATTACTTCCAAATTGAAATAAAAGATTCAAAACTCAAAAGATGAATCTTCATAGCCATCTCCATCTTCGTCTTCTTGTTTCTTTTTTTTTTTCTTCTTCTTCTTTCTTAAAATATCCTTCACCTACACCTTGAGGGACGGATTAAGAAAAATTATAGTCAGTATGGACTCACTGTATATGTAGAAATGACATCCAGAAACATAAATAGAAGTATCAAAGTGATGGCTAGCATTAAAGTGTCAATGTGCACAGTGTGTATTTTTACATAAGAGTTTGGGCTAGTCCCATTTACCTTCTTCACGAGGGAAGGAAAATCTTATTCTTGGTCAGCAAATTCAACCTCTATCTGGTTAATCTTATCCAGAATCAATTTCTGGTTGTCGGATATAGTTTTTACCTCTTTGAAGATATTCTCAAAGTTTGCAGCAACAAAATTGTATAGATCATCAACCCTGTCCTTAGTATTTTTGATTCCATAAGTTGATGGTTTTCCAGATGTTGATGGTTTGCTTGCAGCTGCTGTCCGTTTTTCAAACATTCGAGTGAAGGTTAGTTTTTCTCATGGGGCCTTTGTTTTTAATATAAACATCCCCTGCTAAGCTTGGGACAGAATGTTTACTAGCCATCGAGCATACAAATCCTCCGAAAGGGAGAGCTGTCCTTGCAGTTGATTTTTCCACGAGATGCATCATTCTACTGAACATGTAGGAACCTATATTCATCCTTTTTTTTCTTTCCCATATAATAAAGAAATTTTACTCTCTCGGGATGGATGGAAAACTTATGTCCAGTAGGGTTGAGTGTTTAAGATACGTAGGCATGCAACAATTTATACAAAATTTTTAATTGATCTTTATATACATTTTGAGGGGTCTTGGCACCCATTGATACACCTGTAATCTCACGAATTGCTTCCGTCATGGAAACATTATCAATATCTTTCATATCAAACTCAGGAACTGGATCAAATTCATAAAATTCGTTGATGACAGCAACATTTATCTTAATCAGTTTCCCTCTCAGAAACACCAGTTGTTGATCCTCTTCTTTTTCTTTAATTTCAGCCGGAAGATTTGAGTAAAATTCTCTTACTATTGTTTGGAAGATTTTCTCAAGACAGGATTTGTTCAGTTTCTCCAATTGATAGAATTTCAATATATCCAGGAAAGCTTCGTCTTCGACATCATCCATATTAATTGATCTTTCAGGCATAACAGTCTTTTTCTTGAAATATTTAATGTAAATCTTCTTAGATTTAGAGTCTTTAAATTTTTTTACCTCCTCTCCATCCTGGAACTTATTTGATGATTGCTCTTCCTCTTCATTTTCCTCTTCTGATGAGGATTCAAAATTCTCAGAGTACGCTGATGATTCTGTATCTATTGCTACCTTAGCCTTCGCTTGAGTACGCCTTCGATCTTCATAAGTTGAGTCTTCCGACGACTCTGTATCGAAGATAAATTTTTCGTTCTTTGTCGAGCAATGAGTTTTTTTAGCCTTTTTTGCAGGTGGTTTGGCTGCCGCCTCCGCTTTCATCGTCGCTGCCGCCGCCGCTGCTTTCGCCGCTGCCCTTTCGGCCTCTGCCCTAGCGATCATAATCTTGGATTTCGTCGCCCTTACAACTTATGCCCTTCGGGCCTGTATCGCATCCCTTTGTAGATTCTTCCTCTTCGACGACGGTCGTTGTTTCTTCGGCGGCATTTTGATAAGAAGAGGGTTTGGAAGAGGGTTTGGGAGAAGGAAGAGGGTTTGAGAGAAGAAGAGGGAAAATTCGACCGTCTTATATGACCTTGGGAAGTGGAAAAAATTAGAATGGTTTTGAGTCTTAAATTAAATTTGTTACTATTATTACTAGTATAAGAAGGTCGAATTTATTACTATTAAATTAAAAAAACTACTTTTCAAAATTAAATTTATTACTATTATACTAGTATATATCCATGTGAAATCACTACATAAACCTTTGGGATTTTGAGACCCTAATTTTAAAAACTACTTTCCAAAATTAAATTTATTACTATTATTACTAGTATATATCCACGTGTTCCGTATAAATTATTGAAAAATTTGGCAAAAAAATATGGTGGAAACATGTTTAATTAAAAAAATTTGACAACATATTTAAGAATGTGAAGTTTAATATCAATATTTCCATTTTTCGAATATTTGATTAAATTTTTGAACGTTTGACGACTTGGTAACAAGACTATGTACTTAAAAGAGTAAAATTGAAACACTCAAAGTTGTCCTCTATTTTACTTTATAATCATATTTAAGATGGATTTGACGGCAAGATTGACGCTGGCAGCATAATCAATTCTATGACGTAACAAGTCATTGATGGGGATATCGTCGCTGATATATGAATTTGACGTAACAAGATTTGTTAATTAAAAAATAGATAAAATAGTTAGTCGCTTGTAGCCGAAACCAAATTGAGTTAACAAAATATTATATTGTATTAATCCCAGCTTCGTCGCCGGAACATTCTCCAGCGAAGTATACAAGAGGAGGACAAAAAACTGTAAAAACAAAAAAGAAAAGAAAAATAAGAGGTCTACCCCTCACTGGCCTCGCGGAGGATCTTCCCAAAGTCCTGCAGGGTTCGCACACCCGTCCTATGGCACAGGCGGCGAAACGCTTCCCTCTTCTCCAGAGAATCTCGTTCCTCCGGCGTGATCGACAACAGGTCAAAGTTGGGCGTCGGATGAAGAGGTCGAGCGATGACCTCCAGTGATAACCCGCAGGAGGTCAGAAAGTTCGCAGCGACTGCCAGTCAGTCATGGGCCGGAGGCAGCGCAGAGGGTGCTCCACGCGGAGAGGCTCGACGACGACTGGAAGAAGACTCTGGCAATGGTTCCCGATCAGATGATCTTTTTGGAGCCATGTTAAATATGTGTGAGCCCCTATTTTCAAAAATTTATTTAATTAGTGTTAATTAATTATTAATGTCATATTTAGCCTTAAAATATTTATTATGATTTTTAGGAATTTTTCTAGAATTTTTAAATAATTTTTAAATGAGTTTTAATAGCTAAATATCATTTTGTAATAATTAGAATTGTTTTTATATCAAACTGCAATTTATTAAATTGTTATAATATCAGTTTACAATTAATAATTTATTTTTAATGCGGAATGCAAATTTGATTTTGCATTTAGACGCAGGAAAGACCTATCTGTGATTTCCTAAACTCTAGGGTTTTTTGCTAAAACCTAAACCTAACCCTAATCGACGACCGCCTTTGAGCTGTCGTCGTCTCCGGCGATCCGCCCCAAACCCTAACCCTAATCCTAATTTCTAGCCCTAATCCCACAGCCCTAGGGTTCTATAAATAGCCCCTGACCCCCCAGACCCTAACCCTAGACTCACCGACCACCACAGCCCCCTACGCCGCCGCAATTAACCCATCGTCCCAGACGAGACTCGCCGGAGCTCGCCCTAACCTAGCCCGACGCCTACACGCCACTTCGACAGCCTCGACCACCACCATTCGACGCATCTCTCTGAGACGATTGCAGCGCCACCATCCTCCGCCGACCCCGACGTCCTCCACCCAGTCGCCGCCTCGAAAGCCCGCTCAACTTGGACACGTACGTGTCTTTTTGGTCCCCGTGTCCTATTGTGTCTCGATTTCACGTATAAGACACGCCAACACACGCCAACTCTATTGGTGAGTGTGGACACAGCAAACTCGGGTCGTGCGTGTCGTAAACGACCCAGACACTTAGACTCCTGTGTCCCTAACTGTCAGGACACATGATTGTTTTTTTTAATATATAATTACTTAAACCTAAATAAATTAAATAGAACCCTAACCCCTAACACAAGCTCGAGCTGACCCCCCTGGCTAGCCCGACCAAGTCTAAGAACCCGACCCAGAGGGTCGAGTTCGATCCCCCCTGCGCTGTTCTTTTGTTTCTTTTTCTTTTTCTTTTTTGTTTTTCTTTTGTTTTATTATATATATATATATATATATATATATATATCTATATATATATATATAATATATATATATATATATTATATAATATTATATATATATGTGTGTGTGTGTGTGTATACATGTATTTGTATATTAAAAAAAAATGTATACATGTATTTGTATATAATATGTATTATATATATACTGTTTATTAATTATATTATATATTTATAATATATATATATATATAATATTATATATATATATTATATATATATATATATATATTCAACCTATATGTTGTATTTATTATATATGTTGTCGTGGTGTACTGGTAACACCACCGTGCACCGGGGACGAGGGCCGGGTTCGAGCCCTCCCTCCCACGGAGGTGGCTGGGTGGCGGTGGCCACGGCCTCCGGACCAAGGTCGGGTGGAGTCGTCCACCGGCTTTGGTTTTAAAAAAAAAGAAAAATATATATATATGTATTTATATATATGTTGTTATATATGTGTATATATTAATATATATATATATATATATATATATATATATATATATATATATATATATATATACAACATATAAAATACAACATATAAATACAACATATATTATGTATTTATGTATATATGTATATATGTATATATGTTCATGTGTATATATATTATTTATATACTATTTTATATATGTATTTCACTTTACCTAGTGTAAATTATTATTATGAAAATTAATTGTCATATTTTTATGGCTACTATGTAAAATTTTACCCTATTAAAATATTAATATTTATTATGTATTTTTAACTCTTTGTATTTTTTTGTGTATTTTTAATTACTGCAACCCATTTGGTGTCCAAGCCTAGCATGGGTTTTTGGGCTCAAATGTGTTTTCACACATTCAAGACCTGTACAAGTCATATTGGACTTGATTCATGGCTTTGGATCCTATATTTGAACTTTGGTTCAAAATTTTGTACATAGACAAAATACGCAGATAATTAATTAATTAATTTTAGATTGTGTACAATGCTGTTTTTGGATTTCTAAAAATACTAAAATTGCTGTTAAAATTCTGGAAAATATATTTAGATACTATGTTAATTTAGCTAATTTTCATAATTTTTACAGTATTTAATTTACAGCTTTGCCACTGTTTTGGCATATGAAACCAGAACTCATTTTCTGTGTACTTAGGAAAACTGATTTTTATAAAATACTTGTACTGGTTAACAAATTCCAGAAAACTATAATAAATTTTATAATTAACAAGGATCATTTTGGTACTTTATTTTGTAAAATTGAGTTTTTGTCTATCTCAAAAATTGTTGGAACACAATGTTCATTTGATCTATTTATTGAATAATTACGACTTGCAACTTTTTGTGTTATTTGAGTTATAGCCGTATTGAACCTCACCCCTCACTAGTGTGAAGACCTTAAAAGATAGTTATAAGTGTGTCACCCTACATTGGTCTCCTATGCTAAAGTCATCATTTTGGCTAGGTGCCCAGTCACAAGTCGTGTTTCCACAATTATTGTCTTAGCGTTTTAGCTTAGTATAAAAACTAAGTTTATGTATTTATTTCTACAGTGACGAGTTACCAGACATCTATATCACTTTTATGCAGCTTGCTTTGCTAGAGGCAAGTACTTTCTACAACTTTACATACTGCTATAAACCATAAACTGTGATTCACCAACCATGTTAAATGCTGATCCTTGGGGTAGCAAGTTAGAACTTTACATGTTGTATTACTTTTCGTCTCTACCATATTTAGACAGTATCTCATATCTCTCACATATTTAAATAACGGGTTAAGGGGAAACTGTTAGTATTGTACGTGAACATGACCCCCTTCTCCGTATGTATTTACCCCGCTCGGTGACATTCTATATGTGACCTTGTCGTATGTTCTGATCCCGCATTTGTGTATGGATATACACCGATGCCGTTCGTGCACGTATGTGCATGCCAAAAAAACTTGATATGTGCCGCTGTACATCCTATTCACCTATTGACCGATTCACGTACATACTACGGTTTTAAACTTTTAAACTATATACTGTCATTTCTAAAAATAACCAATTAAACCATGATATTTCATGATTCCAGTTTATTTCATCCCTGTTCATGCTTCGTATATTTAGTTTGCTAGAATCAGTACTTGCTCCGTCCTGACAGGATAACGTTGTAGGTATCCTTACCGAGGAGGAGTTACTCTGCGACTCATATTATAGAGATACTGCCGAGGACCAGGCTTTGCCTTACGAGGATGTACCTGCGGGAAAACTCGTCTAGTTTGCGTAGTCACTTTGGATACTTAGTGTAGTCATGTATTAGACTACGTATTTTGTAACTGGACATGTATCCAGTTTTATTTCAGACTTGTACTTGGACTTATACTATATGAGATGACTTTTGTGTTTGGAGCATTTATGACTTTTATTCACTTATAGAACTGTTAGCACATTTAGTCTTATCTTGTTATCTCTAGAACAGCTTACTGCGCTTTATCTCAAGCACAGGCTGGGCATGACTCGGCCCGGCCCAACAATTTGGGTAGCGGTAATGACATATTTTTAGTGGTGGCCCATGCAGGTCAAGACTAAATTGTTTGGTTACGTTATTACCAAGCATGCCTGCAATTAGGAACTTAAGATAATTAGACAACATTAGGAATGACGCTTAGAACACCTAGAGGAATACTAGGAATGCAACATAGGAAATACATCACATGCTTGCTATTATAATTAGATTTTCTTGTCTATGATTGTTTTAAAGAGTCCTTATAAGTCATTTTTATTGTAATTAGATGGTGCTTACTCGTTCGTCCCAGTATGTCACACCTGAGAATGGCGCACTCCTTATCCAGTCAGCTGACCAGTTGACTGATACACCTCCACCTACCACATTCCCCCACTCCACAGATCCACAAACCCAGATACCTCCACCACCTTCCACATCACAGTCCCAGGATCCGATACTTCCACCACCCCCTATTACTATACCTACCCAGGCTTCCGTCACACTCGACGGGAACCAACTGCTCACTCTGATCCAGGGGTTCTAACAACCCATCAGGAGCAGACTACCCTACTCCGCCAGAGCATGGAACGTTCTGAGGAACGTACCGTGGTCCCACCTGTAACCCCTCTTCCCAAAATTTTGATAATATTTTATGTATTTATTTTTGAATTAAATAATAATTTTTAGAATTTTATAAATAATGGCCTAGTTTATAGTACGTGAAAATTGTGCTAGAATTTGTAAAAGATTTTACTACATCACTAGAACCATCTCATTCGTTAGCCAATTACATTTTTTGTTATCTTTTGTTGTTTATAACTTTATGCTTATATTAGTATATGTTGGTTTCATATCTTCCTTTTCCAGCATGCTGCTCCAATGATTAGCTGCTGGTAATTTTATAATTAACTATTTCAATAAAGTTCAAAAAAAATATAATTCCAGGATGTAAGTAATTTACTATACTTTCTTATATATTTTTACATGGAGTCTACACCATTTTTATTTATAAGTATCAAATTGGAATACATTTTATATATATATATAGTCCTACTTCTACTATTTTGTCCACTTTGACTATACAGTTGCATCATGTTATTTAGCATGCTTAATATTTATGTGTTAGTGCCTACACTCTATTACATGTTCCACATCAGGATTTCTGCTATTGATTTTGAAGTGCTATTAGGCTTTGAACCCGAGGACCAAATAACCCCCTCCCCAATGAGACTCAGCAACTATCCCGAGCCCAGGTTTGAGCCGAAGACCCGACTTCCCTCTACTCATAACCAAACACCATGTATAAAGGACAGAGCCAAAGAGAAGTTAGAAAACACGAAAACCCTAATCCCCTACACAACCCTGGACGCGGCCCAGCCTTGGCGCACGCGCCAGCCCCGCCGTGGGCGGCCGACGGATGGCGACGGAGTCGTCGGAGGCCACTCGCGTGCGTGTAGAGCGGAACGCTGCAGTGAGCACACAGTAGCAGTTGCAACTTTGAGCCGACTTCGCGACGTGATTTCTCCCTCCACACTCGTCGGTTTCATGAACCGACTTCGCGGGTATGTTCCCAATATACGAGATTATTTCCCTTCTATTAGAACGAGTTTAGATGGTTTAGTTTGGCCGGTAAATCGAGTTGAAATCGACGAAAATCTGTCCCAAAAGCAGGACATATAACCATCCATGAACCCCCTTTGGCGGATCGATTCCGATCGATCCAGTAGCTGTTTAGAAATTCTACCTGAACAAGATTATAGACACCATGTAGGGCTTCACAACCCTTTTTGCAGAATTTGAATTCATCGACTACTCGCCGAGAAATCGAATCCCAAAGTTTCCCAAAAACCTGTTTTGAAAACTAGAAAATTGTTCCACACGACGTGCGTCACGCCAATCGGGACGACATGGTCGCGAACCGAAAGCATCGAAAGCCGCGTAACGGCTTCGTGGTCATGTGGGCTTTGACGGAATTCAAATTGGTCGCGTGTGCGCAACGAATTTGATGCGTATCCGTCGAAATTCCCCGTATCGTGCACTTTGCAAATTTCTCAATTACTTTGTGCACGCTCGTCAGATCGAGACGAAACTTACGCCAACAGGACCGTATCGTTTTTCTGGTCCTGCATGCCAAGTTTGGTCTGATCCTGAGACTGTGGATAAAATTATCGTTTTGCGGGCCCCACGGTCCCACTCAACGGGCAATTTTGTGCACGGCCGGCCGGAATTCAACTTTGGACATACGGTTGGGTTCGTATCGAAAAACTGGATCCGTAGTCATGTAGTTTGATAACTTTAGAGACCATTGACTCTGGCACGCTTTTCGGTGCAAAGCGGGTCCAACGGCGGACATCGTTTTTGCTCAAAATTACCGTTTTGCCCCTGTGTCCAGAATTGAACTTAAGGACAGGCAATCCTAGCTAATTTGACTATTCTGAGAATGTTGGTAACGTTTGTTTCAGCTTTCGGAGACAGTTGTGATGACTTGGACTTTCTGACTTGTTGATTGGCGATACATTGTTGGTTCTCCGTGCAACCCCCATGCAAGTATACCTTGTCGAACATATACAGTATTTACATGGTTTCTCTTTTCTTATTGCAGTCCTTTCCATATTGTCTCATGATTCCGTATTGTGATTGATTCGTCCTGGATTGCTTTACTTGTTCTAGATTACGTACACGTATAGGATGTTTGACATTGCTAGAATATTGGTCTCTTTGTGTTACTCTTTTCTCGTGATTGAGTTGTCAGTTTTATATCTGTCCTTGACCATTCTCGACTGGGAGTATCTTACTTTGTACTACAGTTGAGACATACTATAGCTTGGGAGTATCTTACATTGTACTACGACCTATAGCTGATTATTCTACTTTGATATCACTTGATTGACTTGACTTGAGACATGCCATAGATTGGGAGTATCTTACATTGTACTACGACCTATAGCTGATTATTCTACTTTGATATCACTTGATTGACTTGACTTGAGACATGCCATAGATTGGGAGTATCTTACATTGTACTACGACCTATAACATATATTGATTGATTGATTGACTTGACTTATGACACTATAAATTGGGAGTATCTTGCATTGTACTACAATTTATAGGAGTCTACTTGACTTTGTATCCTTTAGGAGAGGAGATCGATACTAAAATTGGCTAATCTTGACTGGGATTATCTTGCATTGTATTACAGTCAAAATCTACTATAGATTGGGAGTATCTTGCATTGTACTACAAGCTATAGAGGTTAATCGATTGATTGGTAGCCAAGTCTAGTATTACATTTCCTCACGACTCGTCGTCCTTAGATGTTCTTCTTGCAGTGTTCTTATCCTCCACACCTGTCATTTACTGTCATATTAGTAGGCATGTTTTATGTATCTTGCTAGTCCTCTGAGGACCTGATGATCTCTTCAGGTTTAGCGACTGCATGGAGTTAGTTGGCGAAGCGGGATGGTAGAGGATTGCGATTTATGATACAGGTATTGTTTGTGATATTTTTTATTGTTTCTCTCGTGCTTTATATTCAGTACCATGACATACTCTGCTTATTTATAGACTCATATCATTCTTAGAGTCTAATCGAACAATATGCTAATGGACTGCAGACCATGACCCATAATTGTTCATTCTTGTTTATATGATTCATGTGGAATAAGATATAGTTTAGACTAGCCATGATACCCCTGACCTTGACAGCTTATACGTACTCGAGTCGGGCTGGAGTCCGCTCGATACGTAGCTGGCTTGCTCACGAGCTCGCGTCCGAAAAGCGGGTGCGGGTCGTGACACCACCACCTGTAGAGCCACAGCAGAGAACGGGAATGATCAAGGACTTCATGGGTCTGAACCCCAAGGAGTTCTTAGGGACTGAGGGCAAAGTAGTATCAGATGACTGGCTAGACTCGGTAGAGAGGAAGCTCCTTGGAGTTAGGATGCCGGATGACCTCCAGGTCGAGGCAGCAGGATTTCTGCTGATAGACTTGGCAGGAGTCTGGTTCCGAAATGAGCCGTTGTTTTCGAGAGGGAGGGCCACTTGGGATCAGTTCAAGACCCAGTTCAAGAAGAAATTCTTCTCGACCACTGCTAGAGTAGCCATGGGGCTACTGTTTGCCATTAAAATTCTTTGATTATAAATTTCAATACAAACAGAACAGTGTTACAATATAGGACTTAGATGTAGCCCCAGAAGTACACTTTTGTTTAATCTGGATCCTTTGTGCCAATAAAGCGAGTGGTAATACGTTGACTCCGTTGACGAGCTGACGACGGTTATCGGTTCTCTGAAGGTTTGGATTGCTCTGGATGCTAGAGCTTGCTGAGAGGAGGAAGACGTTGAGTGTCTGTATCTGCCTCTCTGGTGGTATGTCCGTTCGTATATGTCTGTGTCTCTCGAAGAAGGAAATGATTCCTCTATTTATAGCTGGGCAGGTTGGCTGCTCATGCGCGCATATGTAGGATGCGCCGGTGCGTGGGGATGCCACGTATTGATTGCTGATGGAGGCGCACGGGTGATGTGTCCTGATCGAGGGGTTGACCTCTTCATACTGCTATTGTGAGTCGGCACGCAGAGGAGAAGATCTTTCTGTTGCTGAGATCTTGGATGAGTTGAGTCAAAGGACAGGTGTCATCGACCCATGACTCGGGGATCTCGGATTTGGTGGGGAATGATCTGGTAGGATGCGCCTAGGATTGGGCGCATGAGGAGACTTTGGCTCGTAACCTTTAGGAGTCACTAACCATTCTGGGCGCATGGCTTTTGAGGCGCATGCAGGCGACTTTCCTTCTGTCTTTTGGGATCAGAGAGCAGTCTAGGGCGCATGACTTTTGAGGCGCATGCGGAGCTTCAGATGGAGACTTTTCTTCTGTCTTTTGGGATCAGAGAGCAGTCTGGGGCGCATGGCTTTTAAGGTGCATGCAGGTTTGGGCGCATGGCCGCAGAGGTGCATGCGGGTGGTTGAGTGGCCACGTGGCAGTAGCCGTTGGAGTAAAGTCATGATAATGCTGACGTTGCCGACGTTTCGTCTTTTGAAAAAGCTGCTGACCGTTCAGGCTTTGGAAGATGTGCTGCCAACTCTGTCAGTTCAGCATTTAATGTTTGTGACATTCGATGGACAGCTGAAGGGGCGCGTCGATTGACGTTCCACTGGGTATGGGGGCGCATCCTCTGTGATGCGCTTGGCTCTGCAGGGCGCATCTGTGTGATGCGCCTGAAGTCGAAGGGCACGTGCGACTGTTTCGTTCCTTGAGTGCTTTAAATAGCCGTTTGGCTGATTTCGAGGCATCTGGTTCATCCATTAAATGCAAGTTTATTGCTCAGAATTTGGAGAGCCATCCACTTGGCGCGTGGGTTTGATCTGCCCGGCCTATAAATAGTGGCATGGAGAGAGGGTTTGCTTCTCGTTCTCTCACGCTTCCAACCATGTATTTGGGTACTCGAGTGCATTCTGTTGACGAAGTGCTCTCGAGGGTGAAGATGAGATGCCATGTCGTCGTTGCTGCCCCTGAAGGTGACTGTTACATCCAAAAGACGGAGTCGAGGGCTTCCGAGGCAGGCGGAAGGTGCCTGTTGCATCCAAAGATAGGGATGCTCGGGCCTCGTCTCCGTTGTTTCGGAAGAGCCGTAGATCGGAATGGCGGTGCTAGGCTCTTTCTTCCTTCAAAGTGGGTGTCGTCCACTCTGGTTGTGTTGAAAGCTGCTCCTTTAGCCGTATTTCGATTACGGTCTTCCTTGGTCTTTGGAGGCTCTTTCGAAGCCTCCCCTGGCCACATTTGCAGTGATCTTCACTTCTTCGGTTTCAGCCAGAGGGTTAAATGCTTCATTAGTCGAAGCACTTATCAGGTGAGCCTGGCTGGAAGAGCAGCACATAACTGGGCTGCTGAAGGGATGCACATAACTGGGGATGCACATAACTGAGCTGCTGAAGGACTGCGCCTTGCTGGGGCGCTTTGTGGGATGCACCCGGTTGAAGGCGCATGGTGATCGCTGCACCTGACTGGAGGCGCCTGAAGACTGCTGCGCCTGACGGGAGACGCATGGTGACTGCTGCGCCTGACGGGAGGCGCATGGCGACTGCTGGCCGTAGACTTAGGATCTTTCCTTTGTAGAAGTTTTCCTTTGTACAGCCTTCTCTAGACATGTAATAGACTTTTATGTGTGAATAAAAAGTTCTCTTTCCATGTCTATATTTCTGTCTTTGTTGTTTTGTCCGAGCTCCGACGTATAGATTGTCTGTCGTATGGGTCTTCTGGTTGTGAATTTCTATGCTTCTACAAGACCCCTTCAAAGTTTTCAAAACTTTTGGATAAGTTTTGGAATACTTTGAATAAGAAGCATGGAGGTCAGGGCACATGACTGTTTGGGGCGCATGCTCCTCTCAGTTAATGATGATGATGCCTCGGTAACCGAAAAGATTAATGATGATCTTTTGGTTTGTTTGCTGTTATCTCTTCACAGAACCCGAGGCGATAGCTGAGATCACACATCGGGTCACGCGTGCGACCAAGCCCTATAAATAGGCAAGAGATGGAGTGAGAGAGTTCTTCTTCTCCTTGCTTTCTTTAGAGTTCTTCTTCAAAAACCCTAATTTTTCTTGAGAGAATGGCTCCCAAGACACCTCGCGGCGGTGCCGGCAAAGGAAAGGAGAAAGGAAAGGAGCCTGTGACAGTTGTGGCGGCTGACGTCCCCCGTCGGCTGTCGAAGTTCGGCCGGAGGTGATTGGTGAGTTCACCAACGCACATAGACCTTGAGTCTTTGATGATGTGCCGCGTTTTTTGCCCGCCGACGCTCATGGGTTTAAACCCTGATGATGCGCCGAAGCACTGCCGCTGACGCGCATGGGTTTAGACCCTGATGATGCGCCGAAGCACTGCCTGACGCGCATGGGTTTAGACCCTGATGATGCGCCAAGCACTTTTTCCAAACACATTATGTATTTCTGATGGGTCTTAGACTCTTTTGTTACTTCTAACATTTTCAATCTTTGCTAGTGTCAATGACTATCCCGCCCTTGAATGAAGTGCTTTTGGAGGCTGCCCTCAGTCAGGCGGGGGTAGAATATGACGAGGAAGTGATAAACCCTGCTCAAGATGCTCTTATGCTGGATCAGCATCCCGAGAGAATACTCAAATTCGGGACCAACAGTATGGGTTCCTCAAACGGATGATGGAGCATGGAGTTTTGAAATCTACCACATCTGATAAAGTGACCTTCTTGAAGCCTGAGTTCCTATTCGGGGACCGCCTCACTTCTACTGAAGCAACAGTGTTGAAGGTCAAGGAAGACTGGTTTTTTACAGCAAAAGGAGTGCATATGACCGTTAAGCAACTTGAACGCCAATGGCCTTTGATGGCCTTCTGTCGTCTTGCTTCGAAGAGGATGATGTCTTGGGATCTTACCCCCTCTCAGGGGGAGCGGTGACTGGCATTATCAAAGTTGATTCTGCCTCCGATCAGAGAGATACTTTGACCGCGGTGCGGTCTGGGTCTTCTTTCACCTGGCGGACGCTACGTCCTGGGAGCATTTACAGTGATGTTCCCCTTGATACATTTGCTTATAGTGCCTTGACTTTTGCACATCGCATGCTGTTGATGGAACGCTCATACCCGAAAGGGGAGTTTCGGGTAGAGGGTTGGTGTCATTACGTTTCCAAATGGGATAAACTGACACTCTGGGTTTTGTCGCGGTTCCAGACTGAGCTCCGAGAAATCGGGTAACTGCCGCGATTCGTGCCACTCAGGCAGGTGTTGATGTTAACAGGCATATGTTCCTCGCCCTCTTGGAAATGTTTGATGTCCATACCGGGACCTTTTTTACTCCGGTGGGGGAGTTAGGGCTCGCACTTCATGAGATGTATGAGGTATCAAAGCTCCCTTGGGGATCGAACCCTATGAAGAGTATTTTCCCCAACGAAGAATTTCAAGTCCTGGGGGACAAGGCTGAAGAGATGACGGCCATCTTTAAGGAAGTGGCTAGTCACCATTACTATATGCAGAAGAGGGACAAGGGCGGATTGCAGCCTCATGTGACTGCTTGGAGAGATTACGTCTTTCGGCAAGACAAGGGGATCCCTCCCAGTTCTCCACTCCGCCGGCTCTCTCGTAGTGAAGTGCTCTCTGAGATGAGCAGGTTAGGTGAAAAAATCCTCGGAAAATGAGGACCAGCAGTCTGATGAACGCTCCTACAGCTGTTTCTGGCATCTTGCTCATCGAATGTCGCCAAAAGCAGTATTGGTCGCGTATCTCATGGTTTGGCTTCGGGACTATGTCTTTCGGGCGGATCCGGCTCTGTAGAGAGAGTGACCCGGCACTTGATCCTACCAGCTGTGAAGTTGGTCTTTGGCCGGCGCCTGGCTCTGCTCCCCGCAATGGTATGTAATTTACTGCGAGGTTTACGCGAGTTCGCGGGAAATGTAATTCATGACCGGGTCGAAAGGATAACTTCGCGTACTGAACTGCCGTTTCACTATTTGATGGGGTGGCTAATTTTACACCATCCCAACGTAATGAGTCCGGGTTCAGAAGGAGACTACAGGGCCGGAGATGCATTCCTCCGCCGTTTCCACCAGAGGAGTTGGTCGCACACTGGCGTCCCTGTTTGCAGAAGGGTTTTATCCTCTTCAGGGATGGGATCACCAAAGTTAGTCCGATCTTCTTGGGTTTCGAGGCCAATGAAGACTTGAGGGATTCAGGTGAAGACGCCACCGCCCTTCCTCCATGGGGATTCTGCTGGTTGCAAAGTATTCGGCCATCCCACCTGGTGTACCGGAACAGGAATCAGTGCTTCCTGGAACCGTATTTGCGAGTCGCTTTGCACGTCAATTTGGTTATGCACAGCTGATGTTGGACAATCCCAGTATCACCCTGGGGTATGCTGAAGTTTGCTGGATGGCGCACGAGTTTCATTACTATAATGCCGATGTACCAGCTCGCTTTACGCTGCCTGCCCAGGATCCGCGGCCGCCCATTCTTTACTCAGCCGCCAAGTTTTACTGTGTTATGGCAGCGCGCCTTCCGGATATGATAGGGAGACGAGTCTTGTTGCAGGCACCCGTTAGCGGTAACTGGGCCTGTATCGGCTAAGGCTCGACCACACCGTCCACCGGGGTGGGTCAAGCTGCACCTTCGATTGATCAACCGAGACGACGTGCGGATGCAGGGGCTGGATCACCTGCGGCAAAGAAGCTAAAGAAGGCATCGTCACCGACAGTGTCAGCCGATTCAGCATCCGCAGAGGTAAGGATCCCCCGCATGGTCTGGTTTTGGGCTCGACATTTTATGTAATCAATGCTTCCCCTTTTGTACAGGAGCCGCTGAAAAGGAAGCCTCGTACTCCAAAATCCGGTGGTAGATCAAAGGAGATGGCGGGTTCGTCTGAAGTGCGCATCCGCCGACTATGATGTCTCCTATGGAGGAGAATCCAGAGGACGCTGTTGTCGTGGAGATTCCAACGTCCCTGGATTATGTCAGGAGGGAAGCTGAGGATGCAGCAGCTCCGATAAAGGCGCGGCTGGGGCCTTGGATGCCGAGGGTCTAGCAGACACGAGGCTCCCTGGTATGATGTGGGGTGGAGTTCGTCGTCTTCGGATGACACTGCTCCAGAGTTGCAAGAGTCTGTTGCGGGGCAACAGATATGGTTGGAACGAGGAGAGGGTTGATTCTCCTCCTTGTCATGATGAGGGGAGATCGGCTGTATCATTGCCAAGTCCTACCCCGGCCTCACCCGTGGAAGTTGAGGTGGCTACCGATCAGGCGGTAGCGACAGATCCTGTCCCTGTGAGGGACTTGAGAAGATGAGACTCATCTGCCAGTCTTGTCTCCCGGAGCGGGCCAGGAGATGAGTGTTGATCTCCCCGTTCTGCCAGGGGAGGTACTGACCGCTGATAGGACGTTGGGGGCAGAAGAGGTGACCGTTGACGTCGGTGGTTCCTCCGAACTTGAGAAGGGTAAGGGTGTAACCCTCTGTTGCCCCTCCTACTTGGGGTACCATCTCGACGCCTGCGCCGGCTTCCTCTGTTCCTTCGGCTCCTCGGGCTAGCAGTCCGGCCTATGTTGATGAAGAGCCTATTGATGCGAGATTCCAGTCTCGCAGGAGGTTGGCGGATCTTCTTTCGGTCGCTAACTACGCAGCCCCCCTCCAACTCCTGCTATGACGCCACAGGTGCTGGCGGACGCAGATGAATATATGAAATTCATCGTTGAGGGGGTGTATAAAATGCTGCAGAGGGGTGTATCTGCTGTGATGGATGCCAACGGGAGTTTTGCGACGACAAGAACTCTGGCAATGCCTTATATCGAGCTGATCCGCGTTCACCAAGGCCACGACCATATGGCCGAGATCCTGGAGGCTTCGGTGATTGAGCTGGACCAGCGGCTCACAGAACTTCAGCGCATCCAGCGAAATGACCTTTCCATCTTGATAGATGCGGAGAAGGAGAAGTTGATCGCTGAGATTGAGTCTTCCTACCAGGCCACTGTGAGTCTGGGAGCACGAGGTGGCTGAGACTGAGGCTGCGGTGGGGCAGTTGTCTCAGTCCATGAAGGAGACAATGGAAACGAGCTGCGTTGGACGCTAATATCGCGGAGATCAATGCCCAGATGCGCCGTCTTGAGGATCAACGGGCCCGACTCCAGTTAGATGCCGAACGTGTCCAGGCTGAACACGTAGCATTCAAGAAGGAGGAAGCAACCTTCACTCACCGGGCTCTTGCCCTGGCTCGGCAGCGACAACAGCTTGATGAGAAGCATGAGAATGATACTTCCGCTGAGGCTGTTGAATTGATGCGTCAAGAAGCTGAGCGTCGAGTCCTGGCGACTGTGGAGACTCATGCAGCCGACTTGAGACGTCGAGTCAGAGAGCTCTCAACCAACCCTGGAGATGCTTAGGGACTGTAGCGTCTCCTTTTTATGTTTTTACAACTCTTGCTGGGGGATAGTGTAGTTTTGTACTCTTTTTTTTTAGAAAATAAAGAAGTACGCAACTTTTTTGTAATGTATTTATTTTTTGCCATCATGAACTTGATGATTTGTGTGGACCTATTATCTTTTGCGCACCTTGGCTTTTAGGTACAGATAATAAGTTTGAAGGAACCAACATGTTTGCTCAGAGGTAATGTGGACGTGGCAATCATTGAGGTTCAAATGATAGAATCTTCCTACTCAGAGGTATTATGGACGTGGTAGGAATGATCCTGGGGAATACGCTGAACAACTCAGAGGTGATGTGGACGTGGAAGTTCTGCGATCAATGTACGACAACGCAAGGGTTGTTTGTACGAGATGTTTACTCAGAGGTAATGTGGACGTGGTAAACATGAAGGATAGCGTAGGCTTACGACGTGTAAGATTCCGCTTTGTAGGGTGTAGAGGGACAACTCAGAGGTGATGTGGACGTGGTTGTCTTTCTACTGGAGGATGCTACGGAACAGCTGGGTTCCGGAAGCGTATGGTTTTGTTGGAAGGGAATTGTCTGTGAATCCTGATGGTTGGGTCCATAGATCCCCTTGTGGAAGCACATATCTGAAAGATGTCAAGAGTAGTACTTCTTCAGGAACTTGTCGTTGATGGGCATCATGAACAAGTCCCCATTGGGTTTGGCGAGGCGGTAAGCACCGTTTGAGTATACCGTCTCAATGATGAAAGGTCCTTCCCACTTGGGCTCGAACTTTCCTGGTGTCTTGTGAGTTAACACCATCGGCCTCATGACTGCCAAAACCAGGTCGCCAACTTGAAAAGTTCTCTGTTTGACCTTCTTGTTGAAAGCCTGTGATATACGGGCTTGGTAGAGTTCGATACGTTGTTGAGCTAAGAGACGCTTTTCGTCGAGTGCCTCCAGCTCCCGCAGACGACGACGTTGATTGTCCTCTTCTGTGAGTTTGTTTGTGATTGCTACGCGGAGTGAGGGTATCTGGATCTCGAGAGGCAGTACCGCTTCATTCCCGTAGACCAGGGAGAATGGTGTGTTGCCTGTTGGGGTTCGTACCGTTGTATGGTAGGCCCAAAGACATTCGCCAAGCTTTTCGTCCCAGTCGTGTTTGTTGGATGACACGACCTTTTTGAGCAGCCTAATAATAGTTTTGTTGAATACCTCGGCCAATCCGTTTGCTGCCGGATTGTAGGCGGTTGAGGCCACGTTTTGGATACGATTCTTGTCACAGAACCTGCTAAAAATGTGGCTGATGAACTGAGGACCATTGTCATGAATGATCCTCCGGGGTACTCTGAAGCGGTAAATGACATGGTATTTGATGAAGCTGATCACCCTGGAGCTCTTTACTTCCGCCAATGGGACTGCCTCTGCCCACTTGGAGAAGTAATCGGTAATGGCCAGGATGAAGCGGTGCCCCCTTGATGAAGGAGGGGTGATCGGTCCTACGATGTCCATACCCTAGGCTTCGAAGGGCCAGGAGGCGACTGTAGGATGTAGTGGTTCTGACGGCGTATGAATGAAGTCTGCGTGAAGTTGGCACGCATGGCACTTCTTAGCATAGTCGACAGCATCAGCGACCATGGTTGGCCAATAGTAGCCCATACGTCGCAGTCGATCCTGCAACTTAGGGCCAGGTTGATGAGCTCTGCAAGTTCCATCATGAGCTTCTCAAAAAGCTTCGGTCGCCTCTTCGTTGGACAAGTATCGAAGGAGGAGCCCATCATAGGAGCGTCGGTACAGCATTTTAGTGGCTGTATCATAGTAGAATCGAAGAGAACGTCTCCTGACTGAGACGACTTCCTTCGGGTCCTCTGGGAGAATTCCGTAGATGGCGTAGTCGATGAATGGGAACCTCCAGTCTCGGATATTAACATCAGTACCTGTCGGCATGGCGTGGTCCACTCGTAAGCATAGGTTGTTTTTAGGACAAACCAAGTCTCGGCCAACCACCGTGACGTAGTATTGAGTCCCAAGGGGTGCTGCTAATGAGGCAGCGAGGCCAGCCAGAGCATCAGCCTCTAGGTTTTGTAGACGTGGTACGTGTTCGATGAAGAACCCGGTGAAGGTTGAAATGATGTTCAATGCAACTTTATGGTAAGGGATCAGATCTTCATGTCGAACTTCGTATTGTCCTCGGATCTGGTTTACGACGAGTTTCGAGTCGCCGTAGGCTTCCAGATGATCCACCCCCAGCTGTTGTGCCAGCTGGAGTCCTATAATGAGTGCATTGTACTCGGCCACGTTGTTGGAGCACGGCTTCGAAAGAGAGTAAGCACGCTGGATGACTAGCTGATCGGGGGAGACTAAGACTACCCCCACTCCTGCGACGATCTGGCCTTTGGGGCCTGTTCTTGAAGCGCCATTGAAAAATATCCGCCAGACGGAGCCTTCTTCGGTGACGTTTGATTCTTGGACCTCATCCGGGATGTCTTCATAGAGTCTTGAGGACTCCGGGATGGGGTGTGCAGCCAAGAAGTCGGCCAAAGCTTGACCCTTAACAGCCTTCTGTGGAACGAACACCATATTGTACGGTGTTAGCAAGATCGCCCATGTGGCTAACCGGGAGTCCAGTGATCCTGGCTTCGTCATGAGGACTCTGAGTGGATTGACTCGGGAGATGACATGAATTGTCTGGCCCGAGACATAGTGGCGAGTCTTCTGGATGGCAAACACCAAGGCCAAGCACTCTTTTTCAACGGGGTTGTACCGGTGTTCAGCCCCGATGAGCTTTCGACTGAGGTAGTAGATCGCTTGCTCGTAGCCTGTATCGCTATTTTGAGCCAGCAGAGCGCCCAGGGAATGATCCATGGCTCGGACGTAGAGGAGAAACGGTTTGCCGGCGACAGGTGCTACCAGGACTGGTGGGCTTGTCAAGTAAGCCTTGATGTCGTCGAAAGCCTTTTGGCACTCCTCTGTCCAGACGTAAGAGACTCCCTTCTTCATGAGCTGAGTAAAGGGTTGACATTTACCGGAAAGATTTGCTATGAACCTCCGGATGTACGCCAGATGTCCCTGTAGGCCTTGAAGTTCTCGAAGATTCTTCGGAGGGTCCATGTTGAGGATGGCTTTGGTTTTCTCGGGATCAACATGAATGCCTTTCGCCGTGATGACAAAGCCTAAGAATTTTCTGCTAGAAACCCCTAGGAAGGATTTAGCGGGGTTCATCTTGAGTTAATGTGCTCGCATGAGATCAAAGACTGTCTTCAGGTCCTGTAGGTGATCTCTTTTAAAGCGGCTCTTGACTACGATGTCGTCAACATAGCATTCAACTGTCTTACGAAGATGTTGACGGAAGATGGTGCTCATAGCTCGTTGGTATGTCGCACCGGCGTTCTTCAAACCGAAGGGCATTACTGTGTAGCAGAAAATGCCCTTTGGAGTCCTGAATGACATATGTTTTGCATCATCGGGGAACATCTTGATTTGATTGTATCCTGAATACCCGTCCATAAAAGACATGCGTTCGAAGCCACACGTGTTGTCGATCATCACATCAGTGATTGGAAGTAGGAATTCGTCCTTCGGGCAAGCAGAGTTGAGGTCTCTGAAGTCGATACAGACTCGTATCTTCCATTCCTTTTGGTAACAGGTACGACGTTGGCTACCCAATCTGGGTGTTGCTCATCACGGATGAAGCCGCTAGTCAAGAGTTTATCTACCTCCTGATCGATGGCGTTCATGATGTCCGGACGGAAGCGCCGCTGTTGTTGCTTGATAGGCTTGGCATCAGGCAAGATATTCAACCTATGCATCGCAATCTGGGGATCAAGTCCCGGCATGTCTTCGTAGCTCCAGGCGAAGACGTCGATATACTCCTTAGCCAGTTGGATTAAAGATTTTCGGTCTTCTCCTTCTAGGCTTTTGCTAACGAAGATGGGTTTGGAAGAAGGCCCGTCTCCAAGGTCGATCTGCTCGACTTCATCCTCGGTGGAAGGTTCACGTAATTCGAAACGGGACTCCCATTGTTGTCCCAGGCATTGAGCCCAGGGTTCTTCTTCGAAGGGTTCCGGTGCTTGGTCTTCGCCTTTATCTTTTTGAGGCTGTGCTGATGTCATGTTAGCTGACAGCACTTTCCTAAAGACTGATCCGATACTGGTATCAGAATCCCAAGTCGATGCTTCGGACGAGTGGGAATGTTCTACGTCTTCTGCGTCTGAACTCTCTGGAGTTGATGGCGGCGTGACATAGCCTACCCCCCGTCGAGTTTTGTTGTAGTAGTCCCGTGGCTTTCCTTTGGGTGTTGGAAGCCGGAGAGGGAGACGTCGACCTTTGCCGTAGTTTAGGCCTTTGTCGCTTTTTAGGTCGTAGCCCATCTTTTGGATGAGGTACTTTGTCTTATCCGTGTACCGATAGAGTTGTATTCTGCCGGCATCTGGTTCTGGCTCGAGCGGCGGGAGGTCTTGACGACGCTTACCTTTACCAAGGATGATAGATCCTTCGTCTCGACTTCGTGGAGGAACTATGTAGCAGACTCCTTGAGACGGGACTACTCGATTTACATTATGGACGGTCGTTATTTGAGTTTGCAACGACCGTAGAGCGTTATCTAATGTATACATGGCATTCCAATGTGGAAGACAAGAATAATTAAAAGATACTCTATTATTGATGAAGTACGAGATTTTATCCCGTAGGATTACATTGTCTAAGGAGGGTGCATCTACATCAGCAGAGATATATTCGCCAAGCTTCTCATCTGTAAGCACTGGGGTTGGATCAGGAGAGCCCACCACAGCTTTGATTTTGGGGTCCGAGAGGGTTATGTGAGCCCTCTCTGGCGTCTTGGATGACTGCGGGGGCTTGCCTTTGAGACGTACCTTCAGTGGTGCCTCAGTTGCGCCTCCAGTGATTGGTGCCTTCCCCTGTAATTTTACCACTAGGGGAGCCGATGTTTGAGGCGGCTTCCCTTTGAGGCGTATCTTCAGGAGAGCTTCAGGAGTTGGTGCTTTTTCTGATAGCTTGATGCTCATTGGAGGCACCTTCTGGGGCGGTTTGCCCTTGAGTCGGATCTTCAGAGGGGCATCGGGAGTCATCTCAGGCTCCATGTTCGGCTCGGCTGCCGTATCTGCCTCGTCATCAGCATCATTGGCTTCCTCCTCGTCAAGTAATTTGTACAAGTCAGAATCGGTGAAGCAGGCTTCAATCCCTTTGAAAGGATCGATGTCTGCGAACTCTGTCCTGATAACGCCGTTGGTGGATACATATTTCATGCATTGGTGGAGCATGGATGGTACTACCATGTACTCATGTAGCCATGGTCGACCGAGCAGGATGTTGTAATTGACCTCGACATCCACCACATAGCAGGTCACTTCAGTTTTGAGGTTACCGATGTGACACTTCAATCGAATTTTGCCCAGTAGCTCACTTTTGCTAGCGTTGAAGCCGCTGATGGTTGTGTTGGAGGGCGCCAGCCGGTACAATGGGATCCCCAGTGTTGATAACAGCACCTTCGGAATGATGCTGAGAGAAGACCCCAGATCGATCTAAATTCGGTTCACCTTGACTGAACCGACATACCCCGTGTAATACAGCGGCCGGTTATGTCGGTGGTACTTGAGCAACATGTCTTGTTGGGTGAAAGTTATGTTTGGGATAACTTCATCCGCATAATGACAGTGCGCGCAAGTAGTTGGGAGGTCTTCAGGCTGCTTGACCTGACTGAGGAAGGATTCGACATCCTTCAGAGCTTCACAGAGAGCTTCTCGGGAGTCTTTGGAAAGACGCAGGAGCTCGAACAATGATAGGCGGACAGGAGTACTGGCCAGTTGTGCCAGTATGTCGAAGTTGTGGGGCTTGGCTAGCCCCGAAGCATTCTCCTTTCGTAGAGGCCTGTCGAAACGAACCTCCACCTGCTTCTGCTTATTGGCTGTTGAGGGCTTAGGCGGGCCCTCCTCCTGGACAACAGGGACGGTACAAGGAGGTACCACCTCGGCGGCAGCTTCGCCGGGTTGGACATTTTGTTGTGCACGCGTCTGCACAGGGAGTGCCTCTTCTGTTGAAGAAGAGACCATGCGGCAAGACTTGATCTTCCTGCCTTTGGATTTGGAGGTAGGACGTACCTCTGGTTGAGTCACCTCGGGGACGAGGTCGGGGTGGACCCATAGGACCTCTCCTCGAGATGTGGTGAGTGGGATGAGTCCACTCATATTATCACGGGTAGGTGGTAAGTTAACCACCTCCATTGTCGCCTTAGGGATGGGGACGATGCCATCTTGTGTGGTAGTCGACGGCAAGGTGCCGAACTGGAGTGACACCACATTAGCTGACACCGTCTTCTCTTCGTAGTCGACGGAGATTACATCCGTATTGATCATGCGCTAGATGTAATTTTTGAGGACATAACAGTCCTTGGTTGGGTGTCCGACAAACCGATGGTAGTGACAGTACCTCGGGTTGTCCAATTTTCCAACTTCATCGGGCCGCTTTGGGTCCGGTAGCTTGATCTTGTCACCCTGCTTCAGTATTTCAAAAAGTTGCAAGGTGTCTTCGTCGTTGAACGAATAAACCTCCTTGGGCCTTGGTGCAAGTGGAGGCTTCTGAGTAGGCGCCGATGCGCCTTTTGAGGCATTAACAGTCAATGCCTGCTTCCCTTTCGTCTCACGTCTGGGGTTGTTGGCCGCAGACCTTTTCCCCTTGTCATCAAAGGCAGGGAAGCTGACCCCCAGGAGACGTGCATTGGCCGCCTTCTTTTCTGCAGCTTCTGGTTCGATGATCAGGGAGCTCCAGTCGGGGGAGGAGTAGAGTTGAGCCAGAGCTTGACTGCAGGCAGCATGTTCATGCTGCAAGAGGAGAGGAGCGTATGTTCCGGCATGCCTGGAGGTAATCTGAAGCTGGCCTGTCGGAAGCGTTCGATGAACACCCGAACCGTTTTCTTTTCCTTCTGGCGTATCTCTATGAGGCACGCCATCGTCATGTCCTTCCCGCCGTCGTAGAAGCGGTCGAGGAAGAGGCGCGTCAAATCATCGAAGGATGATATGAAATTGTCGGAGAGGCTGCAGTACCAGTCATACGCCACTCCCTTCAATGCTCCGACAAATATGCTAGTGAGGAGCGCGTCCTCCTTTGGGAGATGTCCCGTTTGGGACTGGAAGTATGTCAGGTAGCGACGCGGAGAGTCCTTTCCGTCGTATGGCGTCAGTGTTTGTGGTTTATACTTTGGAGGATAAACCATCTTGTTCCACTCGAGGGGATAGGGTTGGGGGATGCCCATCTTCTGGCGCTCCTCTTGCCTGTTCTTGGATTCGAAGTGCTCCCGTAAATCCTTGATCATTTCAACCACATCCTCCGTGGAGCTGGGTGTTGGAAAAGGTGGTACCACCTGGAGTTGAGCGTTTGAGGGCTCAGACGTTCAGGGTACTTTTCGGCGGTCTGTGCCTGAGGGTACCCATTGAAGGGGTACACTCGACTCCCCATTAGCCCCAGGGTCGGGACCGGTCGAAGGCGTTTGGGTCAAGGCCAACCGTATTTCAAACACCGCCTGAGTCAGTGTTTGTATGAAAGCAGAGAGGGTTTTGAGCCCACCCTCTAATGTGTCTATGCGCTGGACGATGTCCTGCGGCGGCGCATCAGACTCGGAATCATCCCCAGCCATGTATACTGTCACGACACGGCCGGGAGTGGATGGATTGGTGGAGGCTTTGCTCTCGGCCTCACTCTCATGTAGGGGAGTCGCCTCTCCTGGAGCTTCATCTTGGCCACCCCCAGCCATGTTTTGGAGGTCGTTTTCGACGGGCGCATCTGCAAGGGTCTGATTACCCTCAACTCCGTCTTGAAGGGCCTCTTCGTTTTCGGACCTACCCCCAGCTGTGTTCTGGGGGACATCCTCGTCTTGAGGGGCTTCTGGGAGGCTGACTTTGCCTCGAAGATGAAGATCCGCCGCAGCTGTGCTTTGGACATCTTCGTCTCCGGAAACAGGGGTCTGACTACCCCCAGCTTCCTCCAAGAACTTCTTCCTTGACCGAGTGCTTTCGAACACTCCGGAGGAGGAGACAGCCACCTTGGTTTTCCTCGGCTGGCTTTTGGATGAGGACGAGGAATTGCCGGTCGTTTTTTCGGACTGACGAGGAGTTGGAGATCACGTTGCATGAAGCCACCCTTGGCTCCTCTTCTGTCGACACCTTCCTCCCAAGGCGATGTCGGAGGGGTGTCGATGATTGCAGTCGCTGAAAGACTGACTGCCTTGATGGTACTGCCGCCTTGCAACAGCAGTTGATGGTGACCACCGCACAAGTATGCCCCGTGAGAGGCGTATCATGCTTGTTGGTCGACTCTCCTGACCAGCGTTTGTGAGTGATCACGTTACACAGGTCATTGGAGGAGAGTGCTACTTTCTCACCCCCTTCAAGCGCATGGCAAGGCCAAGCGTTGGGGTGGTCAAGTGAGTGCTGCGTTCCCTGATCTGATACCAAACAGGCATCCCGATCAGTAATGGGGGAACCACAACATTTGTTTGTCTTGTTCGACTTGGTTGTGCACGCAGTAGATGCGCCCAAGTGAGACAAGGGTTTTGAAGGTCGGCTCGTTCTCGGCGCCGCAGCACTCGAGCCGACCTTGTACAACTTACCATCAGCAGCGCACATGATTGTGAGCACATGCTTCTGGCTTGTTGCTGGCATAGCACGTTTGGGAGCATGGCCCGTGCTGCCTTGGACTTCTTCGTACCAGACCGCTGGGGCGCGTAGTACTCAGAATCCAAATTCTCCTCGCCACTACAGCGAGTGAGTCTGTCAAAGACAGAGATCTTCTGTGGCACATCAGAGGTGATGCGCGGGGCATTGGCTGCGCCCCTGCTCCGTCGACGCATCTTCCTCGCCTGAGAGGGAGATGGCTGGGGAACGTGGTTAGCCGCACGTTTCTTCGAGAGATGCGCTGCACCAGCGGGCGCATCTTGGTTGCTGAGGACGTCAGCAGGAAGGGAAGGCTGGATTGGCGCATCCCCTTCGGTGGTGGTGCCCGAGGCGTCGACCTTGTGCACCCAGACTCGGCGGGTCTTCTTCGGCTTCGACAGCCGCTTCGAAGGACTCGTACTGCCTTCAGATATGAACTCCTCATACGTCTGTTGATTGAGGTGTACGACCAGTGTCTTGTGGGAGGAGCCCACCTTCACATCGTCGGCTTGCGACACAACTTTCTCGGTGGAGGAGAAAGAGGTCCCCAGCAGAGTCGCCAGCTTGTTTGCCATTAAAATTCTTTGATTATAAATTTCAATACAAACAGAACAGTGTTACAATATAGGACTTAGATGTAGCCCTAGAAGTACACTTTTGTTTAATCTGGATCCCTTATGCCGATGGAGCGAGTGGTAATACGTTGACTCCGTTGACGAGCTGACGACGGTTATCGGTTCTCTGAAGGTTTGGATTGCTCTGGGTGCTAGAGCTTGCTGAGAGGAGGAAGACGTTGAGTGTCTGTATCTGCCTCTCTGGTGGTATGTCTGTTCGTATATGTCTGTGTCTCTCGAAGAAGGAAATGATTCCTCTATTTATAGCTGGGCAGGTTGGCTGCTCATGCGCGCATATGTAGGATGCGCCGGTGCGTGGGGATGCCACGTGTTGATTGCTGATGGAGGCGCACGGGTGATGCACCCTGATCGAGGGGTTGACCTCTTCATACTGCTGTTGTGAGCCGGCACGTAGCAGAGGAGAAGATCTTTCTGTTGCTGAGATCTTGGATGGGTTGATTCAAAGGACAGGTGTCATCGACCCATGACTCGGGGATCTCGGATTTGGTGGGGAATGATCTGGTAGGATGCGCCTAGGATTGGGCGCATGAGGAGACTTTGGCTCGTAACCTTTAGGAGTCACGAACCATTCTGGGCGCATGGCTTTTGAGGCGCATGCAGGCGACTTTCCTTCTGTCTTTTGGGATCAGAGAGCAGTCTAGGGCGCATGGCTTTTGAGGCGCATACGGAGCTTCAGATGGAGACTTTCCTTCTGTCTTTTGGGATCAGAGAGCAGTCTGGGGCGTATGGCTTTTAAGGCGCATGCAGGTTTGGGCGCATGGCCGCAGAGGCGCATGCGGGTGGTTGAGTGGCCACGTGGCAGTAGCCGTCGGAGTAAAGTCATGATGATGCTGACGTTGCCGACGCTTCGTCTTCTGAAAAAGCTGCTGACCGTTCAGGCTTTGGAAGATGTGCTACCAACTCTGTCAGTTCAGTATTTAATGTTTGTGACATTCGATAGACAGCTGAAGGGGCGCGTCGATTGACATTCCACTGGGTATGGGGGCGCATCCTCTGTGATGCGCTTGGCTCTGCAGGGCGCACCTGTGTGATGCGCCTGAAGTCGAAGGGCGCGTGTGACTGTTTCGTTCCTTGAGTGCTTTAAATAGCCGTTTGGCTGATTTCGAGGCGTCTGGTTCATCCATTAAATTCAAGTTCATTGCTCAGAATTCGGAGAGCCATCCAATTGGCACGTGGGTTTGATCTGCCCGGCCTATAAATAGTGGCATGGAGAGAGGGTTTGCTTCTCGTTCTCTCACGTACTTCCAACCATGCATTTGGGTACTCGAGTGCATTCTGTTGACGAAGTGCTCCCGAGGGTGAAGATGAGACGCCATGTCGTCGTTGCTGCCCCTGAAGGTGACTGTTACATCCAAAAGACGGAGTCGAGGGCTTCCGAGGCAGGCGGAAGGTACCTGTTGCATCCAAAGATAGGGATGCTCGGGCCTCGTCTCCGTTGTTCCGGAAGAGCCGTAGATCGGAATGGCGGTGCTAGGCTCTTTCTTCCTTCAAAGTGGGTGTCGTCCACTCTGGTTGTGTTGAAAGCTGCTCCTTTAGCCGTATTTCGATTACAGTCTTCCTTGGTCTTTGGAGGCTCTTTCGAAGCCTTCCCTGGCCACAGATTTGCGGTGCTCTTCACTTCCTCGGTTCCAGCCAGAGGGTTAAATGCTTCATTAGTCGAAGCACTTATCAGGTGAGCCTGGCTGGAAGAGCAGCACATAACTGGGCTGCTGAAGGGATGCACATAACTGGGGATGCACATAACTGAGCTGCTGAAGGACTGCGCCTTGCTGGGGGCGCTTTGTGGGATGCGCTCGGTTGAAGGCGCATGGTGATCGCTGCGCCTGACTGGAGGCACATGAAGACTGCTGCGCCTGACGGGAGACGCATGGAGACTGCTGTGCCTGACGGAAGGCGCATGGCGACTGCTGGCCGTAGACTTAGGATCTTTCCCTTGTAGAAGTTTTCCTTTGTACAGCCTTCTCTAGACATGTAATAGACTTTTATGTGTGAATAAAAAGTTCTCTTTCCATGTCTATATTTGCTGCCTTTGTTGTTTTGTCCGAGCTCCGACGTATAGATTGTCTGTCGCATGGGTCTTCTGGTTGTGAATTTCCATGCTTCTACAGCTACGATTCCAGAACATCCAGCAGGGGAACCTTTCTGTCGACGAGTATGCGACAGAGTTTAGTCACCTGAGCCGTTTCGCTCCTAGTCTGGTTGCAGACCCAGAGGAGATGACGCGTAGGTTTTGCCATAGTCTAGTTCCAGACATCGGCATTCTTATAGTGGCGAACGGTACGACTGACTACTACCAGAGCCTAGAGTTGGCCCGGAGCATTGAGAAGCGTCTTCTATCTAGCAAGAGGCCGGCTTCTGTACATCATGAGGGACCGTCCAAGCGTCAGGCTTTCCAGCAGAGAGCACCGATGCCGCACCAGCAGACATACCGCCCTCCTACACCACATCATCAGACCCCACCAGTTAGAGGCCCGGGACCCCGGCAGCAGCAGAAGGGAACCTTGTGTACTTTTTGTAAGAGGGTAGGCCACGACTCTTTCGTCTGTAGGAAGAGGTTGGGTCAGTGTTTGGCTTGTGGGTCTCCCACCCATCAGCTTCGAGAGTGCCCAGTAGCGAAGACTAGAGGGCCGCTTCCGACTCAGTAGCAGAGGTTTGGGCAGCATCTGCAGCAGCAGAAGGGACCTCAGGGGAAGGCGTATAGTCTAGCCCTTGAGCCGGAGCCGGAGCAGGTTTCGGAGCCAGATTACTTAGCTGACGTCATCACAGGTCATGTTTATTTACATACTTTTCTAGCTCTATGCTTGTTTGATTCTGGTGCATCTCATAGCTTCCTGTCATTAGAGTTTATGCATGAACACCACTTAGTATCTACACCTACTGTGGAGATTACTAGAGTGATGACGGAAGGAGGACCAGTGCCTATTAGAGCTATCTATAGATGCTCTATTTTTATAGCCGGGAGAGAGTTCAGGGGATGATTCTTTGTGATGCCACTCCCCGGTTATGATATCATATTGGGGATGGACTGGCTTAGCTATGCCCATGTATCTATAGACTGTCATGAGGGTAGTATTTTGTTCAGTCCCCCAGGCACAGCACCATTCAGTGTCAGGAGGACAGGACCGGAGATCAGCCTAGAGCCGAACTGTTGTGCGTCAGTTGGGGACGTAGCACCGCCACACCCTATCATTAGAGAGTTTATGGATGTATTCCCAAAGGATCTTCCAGGACTTCCGCCTATCAGAGATGTGGAGTTCACTATAGATTTAGTGCCGGGTTCATCACCAGTATCTCGGGCTTGCTATAGAGTGAATCCCAAGGAGGCCGTAGAGATGAAAGAGCAGATTGATGACCTGTTGAAAAAGGATTTCATTCGATCTAGTGCTTCTCCATGGGGAGCGCCAGTGCTCTTTGTGCCTAAGAAGGATGGTACAGTTCGGTTGTGTATTGACTATCGGGCCTTGAATGCCATCACCATCAAGAACAAATATCCTCTGTCCAGGATAGATGATTTGTTCGACCAGTTGAGTGGGGCGAAAGTGTTTTCCAGGATAGACTTAAGATTCGGGTACCACCAGGTGAAGGTCAGGGAAGCAGACATCCAGAAGACGGCGTTCAACACGAAGTACGAACAGTACGAGTTTCTGGTGATGCCATTTGGTCTCACAAATGCGCCAGCTGTCTTTATGAATTTGATGAATAAGACATTCCACCAGTATCTGGATAAGTTCGTTGTAGTATTTATCGATGACATCCTGATATATTCGAAGACGCCGGAGGAGCATGTAGAGCACTTGTGGATAGTTTTGGGGATTCTTAGGCAGGAGAGATTGTTTGCCAAATTGCCGAAGTGCGAGTTTTTTTAGACCGAGTGGAGTTTCTCGGCCATGTAGTTACTGGAGAAGGAATCTCGATGGATCCCAGGAAGATTGCTGCAGTTGAGACATGGAAGGCTCCGACGTCAGTTTCAGAGATCAGGAGCTTTTTGGGTTTAGCAGGCTATTATAGAAAGTTCGTCCAGGACTTTGCTAGGATAGCTGAACCCATGACGAAGCTAACACGGAAGGACGTAGAGTACATTTGGTCAGAGGACTGCCAGACAGCATTTGAGGAGCTGAAGAGGAGGCTGACGACCGCTCCAGTTCTGACATTACCTTCAGGTTCTGGAGGTTTCACCATTTACAGCGATGCTTCAGGAAAGGGGCTAGGATGTGTCTTACAGCAGCATGGAAAAGTGATTGCTTATGCATCTAGGCAATTGCGGACTCATGAGCAGAATTATCCTACCCATGACCTAGAGTTAACTGCGGTGATCTTTGCACTCAAGTTATGGAAACATTACTTATACGGAGAGCGTGTGGAAATCTTTACTGACCACAAAAGCTTGAAGTATGTGTTGACGCAGAAAGAGCTGAACATGAGGCAAAGACGATTGTTGGAGTTGATGAAAGACTTCGACATCAATTTACAGTATCATCCCGAAAAGACAAATGTTATGGCGGATGCGCTGAACAGGCATCCGATGGCATGGTATCTGATGATAGATCGACATTTGCGAGAAGTTCTGGAGAAGCTCGATATCGAGCTAGTTCGGCCAGGATCAGTGATACAGATGATGGCGCTTGACATTCAGTCAGGTTTGATGGAGCAGATCCGGGAGGCACAGTCTACAGATGAGAGCCTTCGCAGACTTCGAGCCCAGGCTTTAGCTGGATTGCTGGATGACTTCACTGTAGCAGAGGATGGATCCTTGAGGCATGGCAGCCGATTGTGCGTGCCGAAAGAAGAGCTGGTAGAGGCAGTCTTGCAGGAGGCACACCGATCGAGATATTCTATTCACCCTGGTGCTAACAAGATGTACCGTGACTTGCGGGAACATCTTTGGTGGCACGGGATGAAGAGGGATGTATCACGTTTCATCTCGAGATGCCTAGTTTGCCAGTAGGTCAAGGCGGAGAGCCAGAGGCCAGCTGGTTTGTTGCAGCCGTTATCCATTTTCGAGTGGAAGTGGGAACACATTACGATGGACTTCGTCTCAGGGCTTCCTCGTTCCCAAGGAGGGAAGGATGCCATTTGGGTCATCGTGGACAGGCTGACGAAGTGTGCGCACTTCATACCCTTCAAGGTGGGGCTTTCTACCGAGAAGTTGGTAGAGCTATACATGCAGCAGATAGTTCGCCTACACGCAGTGCCAGTGAGCATCGTGTCGGACAGAGACAGCAGATTCACGTCCCACTACTGAAGGAGCTTGCAGGAGGAGTTGGGCAGTAGGCTCAAGTTCAGTACGGCGTACCACCCACAGACAGATGGGCAGTCCGAGAGGACGATACAGATACTGGAGGATATGCTGAGGACCTGCGTACTGGACTTTAGAGGATCTTGGGAGAGCCATCTGCACTTGGTAGAGTTTTCATACAACAACAACTACCAAGCCAGTATCGGTATGTCTCCTTTCGAGGCGCTATATGGACGACGATGCCGCACGCCGCTCTTTTGGGACGATGTCGGAGACAGAGTTATGCTTGGGCCAGAGATGATCACGGATGCAGCAGAGAAGGTCGGGATGATCAGAGACAGGCTCAGAGTAGCTCAGGACAGGCAGAAACACTGGGCTGATGCTAGTCGCAGACCGATGGAGTTCGCAGACGGTGATATGGTGCTGGTGAAGATATCACCTACTAGAGGGACGATCCGGTTCGGACGAGGAGGGAAGCTGAGCCCCAGATACAACGGGCCGTTCGAGATACTTGGCAGGATTGGAGAGGTAGCTTACATGGTTGCACTTCTACCCAAGCTAGCAGGAGTTCACGATGTCTTCCACGTATCTCAGCTGAGAAGATATGTTCCAGACCCCAGTCATGTGCTAGATCATTCAGAGTTGGAGGTCGGACCGAGCCTTATAGTTTCTGAGCAGCCAGTGGAGATATTAGAATGAGGGAGAAGAGGCTGAGGAACAAGGTTATACCCTTAGTACGAGTATCTTGGAACCGTCACTCTCCGGGTGAATCTACTTGGGAGAGGGAGTCGGACATGAGGGAGAGATACCCTTACTTGTTCGATCCAACCGCTGCGAGGGAACCACCCGTTCCCGCTTGATACCTTAGAGGTTAGTTTTGATCATAGCCTTAGTCATTTGTTGCATTGCTTGCTATGTTAGAATATTGTAGGGTCTTCAATCCTTGTGAATTTCGAGGACAAAATTTTTCAAGGAGGGAAGACTTGTGAGCCCCTATTTTTCAAAAATTTATTTAATTAGTGTTAATTAATTATTAATGTCATATTTAGCCTTAAAATATTTATTATGATTTTTAGGAATTTTTCTAGAATTTTTAAATGATTTTTAAATGAGTTTTAATAGCTAAAATATCATTTTATAATAATTAGAATTGTTTTTATATCAAACTGCAATTTATTAAATTGTTATAATATCAGTTTGCAATTAATAATTTGTTTTTAATGCGGAATGCAAATTTGATTTTGCATTTAGACGCTGGAAGGACCTATCTGTGATTTTCTAAACTCTAGGGTTTTTTTGCTAAAACCTAAACCTAACCCTAACCGACGACCGCCTTTGAGCTGTCGTCGTCTCCGGCGATCCGCCCCAAACCCTAACCCTAATCCTAATTTCTAACCCTAATCCCACCGCCCTAAGGTTCTATAAATAGCCCCTGACCCCCCAGACCCTAACCCTAGACTCACCCGACCACCACAGCCCCCTACGCCGCCGCAATTAACCCATCGTCCCCGACGAGACTCGCCGGAGCTCGCCCTAACCTAGCCCGACGCCTACACGTGTCTTTTTGGCCCCCGTGTGCTATTGTGTCTCGATTTCACGTATAAGACACGCCAACACACGACGACTCTATTGGTGAGTGTGGACACAGCAAACTCGTGTCGTGCGTGTCGTAAACGACCCAGACACTTAGACTCATGTGTCCCTAACTGTCAGGACACAGGATTATTTTTTTATTTTATATATATATAATTACTTAAACCTAAATAAATTAAACAGAACCCTAACCCCTAACACAAGCTCGGGCTGACCCCCCTGGCCAGCCCGACCTAGTCTAAGAACCCGACCCAGAGGGCCGAGTTCAATCCCCCCCTGCGCTGTTCTTTTGTTTCTTTTTCTTTTTCTTTTGTTTTTCTTTTGTTATATATATATATATATATTTATATATATATATATATATATATATATATATATATATATGTATTTATGTATATATATGTATATATGTATATATGTTCATGTGTATATATATTATTATTTATATACTATTTTATATATGTATTTCACTTTACCTAGTGTAAATTATTATTATGAAAATATACTTGTCATATTTTTATGGCTACTATGTAAAATTTTACCCTATTAAAATATTAATATTTATTATGTATTTTTAACTCTTTGTATTTTTTTGTGTATTTTTAATTACTGCAACCATTTGGTGTCCAAGCCTAGCATGGGTTTTTGGGCCCAAATGTGTTTTCACACATTCAAGACCTGTACAAGTCATATTGGACTTGATTCATGGCCTTGGTTCCTGTATTTGAACTTTGGTTCAAAATTATGTACATGGACAAAATACGCAGATAATTAATTAATTAATTTTAGATTGTGTACAATGCTGTTTTTGGATTTCCAAAAATACTTAAATTGCTGTTAAAATTCTGGAAAAATAGTATTTAGATACTATGTTAATTTAGCTAATTTATCATAATTTTTACAGTATTTAATTTACAGCTTTGCCACTGTTTTGGCATATGAAACCAGGACTCATTTTCTGTGTACTTAGGAAAACTGATTTTTATAAAATACTTGTACTGGTTAATAAATTCCAGAAAAATTATAATAAATTTCTATAATTAACAAGGATCATTTTGGTACTTTATTTTATGTAAAATTGAGCTTTTTGTCTATCTCAAAAATTGTTGGAACACAATGTTCATTTGATTTATTTATTAAATAATTACGACTTGCAACTTTTTGTGTTATTTTGAGTTATAGCCGTATTGAACCTCACCCCTCACTAGTGTAAAGACCCTAGAAAGTTAGTTATAATAGTGTGTCACCCCATATTGGTCTCCTATGCTAAAGTTATCATTTTGGCTAGGTGCCCAGTCACAAGTCGTGTTTCACCAATTAGTGTCTTAGCATTTTAGCTTAGTATAAAAACTAAGTTTATGTATTTATTTCTACAGTGACGAGTTACCAGACATCTATAGCACTTTTATTGCAGCTGGCTTTGCTAGAGGCAAGTACTTTCTACAAACTTTACATACTGCTATAAACCATAAACTGTGATTTACCAACCATGTTAAATGCTGATCCTTGGGGTAGCAAGTTAGAACTTTACATGTTGTATTACTTTTAGTCTCTACCATATTTAGACAGTATCTCATATCTCTCACATATTTAAATAACGGGTTAAGGGGAAACTGTTAGTATTGTACATGAACATGACCCCCTTCTCCGTATGTATTTACCGCGCTCGGTGACATTCTATATGTGACCTTGCCGTATGTTCTGATCCCGCGTTTGTGTATGGATATACACCGATACCGTTCGTGCACGTATGTGCATGCCAAAAAACTTGATATGTGCCGCTGTACATCCTATTCACCTATTGACCGATTCACGTACATACTACGGTTTTAAACTTTTAAACTATATGCTGTCATTTCTAAAAAGAACCAATTAAACCATGATATGCCATGATTCCAGTTTATTTCATTCCTGTTCATGTTTCGTATATTTAGTTTGCTAGAATCAGTACTTGTTTCCATCCTGACAGGATAACGTTGTAGGTATCCTTACTGAGAAGGAGTTACTCTGCGACTCATATTATGGAGATACTACCGAGGACCAGGCTTTGCCTTACGAGGATGTACCTGCGGGAAAACTCGTCTAGTTTGCGTAGTCACTTGAGTTACTTAGTGTAGTCATGTATTAGACTACGTATTTTGTAACTGGACATGTATCCAGTTTTATATTTCAGACTTGTACTTGGACTTATTACTATATGAGACAACTTTTGTGTTTGGAGCATTTATGACTTTTATTCACTTATAGAACTGTTAGCACATTTAGTCTTATCTTGTTATCTCTAGAACAGCTTACTGCGTTTTATTTCAAGCACAGGCTGGACATGACTCGGCCCGGCCCAATAATTTAGGTAGCGGGTCGTGACAATATGCAACCTACTCAGATGAATGGGAACCCCTATGTATATATACACGTTCCTAACTGACTCTTCTTATTCCTTATTGGAAGTTGGGGATATTCAATTTCTTATTCCTTATTGGAAGTTGGGGATATTTCTTATTCCAAGCTTAGTTGGTTGTGTTGTTTGGCTTTTACATGGAAGGCCTAGGTTCGAGTCTGGTGCTTGGGTTCTGTAGAATTTTTCTATTGTTAACATTTTTTGGGTGCTATTATATGCTTTTAACTTAGTATGGAACAATTTTTGGGACTGTTAATGGCCATTCTCCGTTTCTCTAACACGGAGAATGGTACATTTAGGACGGAGAATGGTACATTTAGGATGGAGAATGGTAAATATAGGACGGAGAATGATACATGTAGGACGGAGAATGGTACATATAGGACGGAGAATGGTACATTTAGGACGAAGAATGATACATTTAGGACGGAGATAGGACGGAGAATGATACATGTAGGACGGAGAATGATACATATAGGACGGAGAATGGTACATTTAGGACGAAGAATGGTACATTTGAGACTGTTCTGTAGGGTTGTGAATTTTAAATAGTTTGGCTGTTTAGTTTTGTTTTGAATCTATATAAATTAGTTTTGAAGGCTGGTGAAGATGAATAGTTTGGCTGTTTGGCTGTATAAATAGATTTTAAAGGGTTGTGAAAAAGAAACCAATATTTTCGTATCGATCACCATTAATTATGGTGAATGGCACTGATGCCACTAATATGAGTAGAATTTGCACCGCCAGAATTCATCTTGAAGAAGGTAAAATCTGTGTTGAAAAATGTCAAAATCTCTTGGATATGATTACACTGAAATGTTGTATTAATGGTAAAATCTGTGTTGGAAAATGTCAAAATCTCAGAAGTGAGCCGTCTTAGGCGTCATTATATCACAGTCCATTTTTTATAAAAAAATTAAGCATGTAAAAAATTATTGACAAAAGTAAAATTTTGTCAAAATGGAGAATCGAACTCAGAAAAAATATCTTGCACCTTAACGAAATGAGTTAGAAGCGTATTTAACTATAATTGGATAAAATTCATATTATAAGTTGGTGGTGAAACTTTTGAATTCCTAAAATACCCTTGAGTATTTATAAACATGATGTTATTATGTCAGGAATGTCAACTTGCATGTCATTTATGTTTAAGAGTCAAAGGAATAAAGTTTGCATGCAAGTTTCATTTTTCCATATAACATTATGTTCCAATGGTAATAAATTTTATTTTTAATTACCATTTTCTAAAGGTTATTAGTCTCAATAGAAAATAAAAATTAAAAAAAATTGTACTTCGAATCTCTTGACATATAAATAGTCACCTGAAAAAGACGAAAAGATGACAACTGACTTTATAATATTCTAATTAAAATACGTACAAAGTACGTATATGTAGACTAGTGAAAAATATAAAAAATACATGCACGCATGCATGCTAATGTTTTCACCATTCACCCCAGGAATAATTGATGATATCTAAATCACTATACATCTCGTATCTAGGTTCCCCTGGGACTGGGATTACATCATCAAAGGGTCGTTTAAACGTCTGTATTAAATAACAAAATTTTCAGAGGTCGTCGTCGAAGTGCACGTTGAAGCACCCACGTATGTCGAGTACGTGAAGACCCTTGCAGTTGCATATGATAGATCGCAGCGTGTCTCCATTGAACATGCTGAATTCCATCTGTAGGTGCTCGAGACGCGACATCGAATCAGCCACCATTTCCTCCGTCTCGTTATGCATGTCCAGCACGAATCTGTTCCTGAGCATGAAATCTGGAGGGGGCATGTTCCTCCTCAGCTTGACCAGACGGTGGCAATACTTTTCGGCGGAAAATATTCCAGTCGACGTGATATAGAGGCAGTAGCTAATGTCGAGTTCTTCCAGCACCGGAAGAAACTCCAAGTGTCTTACGAAAGTTTTATCACTCACGTCGCACTTCGGAATGCGCAACACCCTTAGAAATTTCCTACTGTATTATAAAAATAGGAAAACATCAATAGAAATTAACAAAAGTATACGTAAAATTTTGTAATAGAAAAAATAAAGTATTAGAATAAGACCAAATAAAATTTTGCACTGGCCTTAAACATGCAAAACAGAAGGCTGCTTCGTCGAGCTTGTACGCGAAGAAGGACCCAAGATATTCCCCACTGCGAGCCACGAGCTTCTTTACGGTCAAACTAATCTCAGCGGTTCGCTGGGTCCTTCGGTACCACTGTACCAAGTCGACGTTAGATCAATAGTCTAAGGGACCGTTGAGCGCCTTCCACCACGAACGGCAAACTGGGGCCACGTTGCACATTACCTCGTCCGTCGGCATCCCCAACAGTACCAGTATCATCGAGAGAATCTCGGTAGGGATGATGGCCCATCCGCTGCAGTTGATCTTGCTCTTGTTCCTCTCTATTGTGACTGTTCTTCTTCTTCTCTCCTTTGTTTCTCTCTAGTCGGATGGGTTCTCTTCTTTGGAAAAGGCTATTTAACCCCTCGTTTCGGGGGTGTAACCCGCTCGTGGAGGGGTGTGACCGAACAAGGCACAAATCTATTAGAAAATAACGGTAATGCCACTATATTAATATTAGCAATTAGTCGTTTGGGCTCCCAACATATTTGGATGATGTCATCTCCCATTATGTGGCATCTGACATGGCATATGACATAACAGCTGACATGACAAATTTTAACCCCAAAAATTAATTATCCAATTTTTTTTAATGTTAATGTTAATGTTAATGTCAATATTAATATTAATATTAACGTTAATGTTAATGTTAATGCTAATGTTAATATTAATATTAATATTAATATTAATGTTAATATTAATATTAATATTAATATTAATTAATATTAATTTAATATTAAATTATTTATTTACTATTAATGTTAATTTTAATATTAATTTTATTGTTAAATTTTGCCATGTCAGCTGTCATGTTAGCAACCATGTCATATGCCACATAATGGAAGATGGTATCACCCAAATTTTTTGGGAGCCAAATAGCATTTTCGTAATATTAGTTTCAATTATATTGTAAATTTTAAATTAACAGAAAAGCCAATGTAGATTTAATATTAATGCTACTGTTAAATTTTCTCAATCATACCTCGATACTTACGAATGTCGACCGAGATACCGTCTTCATCATTATCAAGTTTTGTCGTTGTTGCCATAGGTGTCCCCATTGACTTGGATGAGTCAACTGTTGGAAATCCTTTGTCACGCCCCGTTTCGGGAAATCGCTCGCCCTCGCTAGATTTCACCCGAATCATCGTTCTCGCTGGGGCGTGATGCTGCACGAGCCTGGAGTTGCGCTCGTGCAAGGCAAGATAACAGATTCACAATAGTATTTATAGCTCAAATTGATAACATAAGCAGCGGAAGGAAAACGTAGTATACAACAAGAATCCCTTTTATTGATAATGAACTGAAGGTTACAGTGGCTCTGAATAGCCCAACTTAACATGCCAATTGGCTACAACGCTCATGATCTCTCTAGCTCACAAAGGATTACATTGTTCCATATATTACGCCTCTTTATAGCCAACAAGTAGTCTTCGGCTGAACATCTCCATGTCGTAAGTCCGAACGCGAATGCGGTAGCTCCTCTTGAACGCTAAGGACTCCATGCCTCGGCACGTCCAAGCCGAGCCCCGCCTCGAGCCGAACATATCCTGAACTTGTCCACTACCGTGTCCCTGCGGCAGATACAGTTAGACATAATCTTAACATAAACATAGTGATCGTGCTCATCTCTGTCCCATTTTGCCTAGCCTGCAAGGTTAGAACTTTACATAAGAAATCATATCATTTCACTCAACCAACTAACCGTAAACTTAAACATATGCATAAGGGTGGCAGGCCCTGCGCTTGCACCCAGTGCTAATTTCAGTCCACCGGCCCTATCTATATGAAGGTCACGGTGTTTCACACCGTAATGCATCTTTGGCATCCTTACGTGTAAGCCTATGATCGCTTCGATACGGGTTGCTAGCCCAATATCCGAAGGATCCCAAACTTACTGATATCATTAGCTTATCACAACACTGGACGGTCGCAACCCGTCCTAATGATGTGCACCATAAATACCATAGACAATTCCTTCCTTTGAACTACTCGGTTGATTTGGCCTACCGCGCCCATGCCACACTCCGTTGCAAGACGACGATTTGGTTTTGCGGACACTTTACTGAATAAGGCAAAATATCGACCTTTTATCGTCCAACGTAAAAGCATAGCCTGCACAGCTGATCAACTAAAATTAGCACTTACTCAAACGGGACTTATCCTTTGCACCGATTCGATTCATAGATTCCAATCGACTCAAAGCTTAGCTTTGGCCAACGTAACTCTTGCATCTTTGTACCCAAACAGACTGGGAATGCCATCATCTGCCAGTCTCCCTACCGAAACTCGGTACATGGCACAGTATTTCCATCGCCCAAGTCATACTTTATATGACGAGCTTTGAGATTGTTGTAGTGCCCCGTCCCTACATCGACCCCCGTTTTCGTCCACAAGGTACGCAAGAAAGGAACAATGTCGCTACCGATTCGGTTGGGACCGATAGGTCGGAATCGGCCGGGTCGATCGAATGGGAACGGTTGAATTAAGATCCATTCCACGTTATGGAATGGCTTCTCTGGAACCAAGTCCCATATTCAGCAGGTTGCAGGTGATCGCGTAGGCGACGTCAGCGCAGCCAACCATTCGCTCGCTTGAAGCAAGTCTAAGGCGAGTGGCTGACCTCCTTCATCTCGTCCCTCTACTTCAAAATCAATCTGTGAAGTAAATGAATGCTTTTCATAATAGTGTAGAATCAAAGGAAACTCTGAACTTCTGCGACGGTGCTAGGTACTGGACATTGACTCTATGGCCACTATCTTCTGGGGGTCCACTTTCACTCCACCTCTGGTGATGATGTAACCTAAGTACGAGATACGATCCAGCCAAAACTCGTACTTACTGAAATTCGCGTACAACTGGTGTTCCCTGAGTATCTAAAGAACTACACGAAGATGCTGCTACTCTGCCTCACTCTTGCTATAGACTAAGATGTCGTCTATGAACACTATCACGAACTGATCCAAATAGTACATGAAGATACGATTCATGAGGTCCATGAATACGGCTGGCACATTGGTCGCTCCAATTGGCATAACAAGGAACTCCCCATGTCCATACCTCGATCTGAATGCTGTCTTCGGAATGTCTTGCTCTCTGACTCTGATCTGATGGTACCCTCATGGCCGCAAGTCAATATTCGAGAATACAGCTGCTCCCTTGAGCTGATCAAATAAGTCATCAATGTACGATAATCAACACATAATCTTGACGTACCATCCTTCTTCTTCACAAGAAGCATCGGTGCTCTCCAAGGCGATCCACTAGCACGAATGAATCCCTTGGTTCTGAGTTCTTCAAACATTTTATACAAGATTTCCGACTTTGAAGGTACCATCCTGTAGACTCTCTCCGATACTAGTGTCGTCCCTAGAATCAAGTCGATGGTGAAAACTCTGCCTCACCGGAAAATAAAAACTCTGCCTCACCGGAAATACCAAAAATAATCCTGTCAATATGGCAGTCTATTCTTGTGTATTGCTCCTTCAACCAATCCATTCCTAGGCCAAGGGACTGATTCGGCCCGCCGCAAAAGGGTCGCCGTCTAATCCAGTTATAATTCGTGATGGCTTGACATTGCCAGTGGCCTTCACACCCTTTCACTGCTTAACAAATGCACGTGACACGGGACGGTGCTTGCTATACTTCGATAGCCCAACATAACTCTTTTCTAATGTGTTCGTGCAACGACTTGACAAGCAAGGGCTACGTCAAGCCTTGCATCGAGGGAACGTATTGTGCACGCGTTCGACTTGAACAATCAAGTTATTTGGGTGCATAGACTTAAGCAAGAAGTAGTGAAATACGACTTAAACTACGGGACAAGCGAATATTAATATTAATTGTAGTTCCAATTACATTTTAAATAAAAAAGAATACAATTTTAACTTTAACTAGTTTGAAGTAAATAAATCAAAAACTATTTTAAATTTTAGTATTAATATTAGTTTCAATAATATTGTAAATTTTAAATTAACAGGAATGCCATGGTATTAGAAACATAGCTAGTTGATGTCACGTTACTCGGGCTCGGTTAGTGTTCGTCTAAACTCGTACGTGCAAACTAGTTATTAGTAATAAAAACCAACAATTGAATTTTAAGTTTAAAATCTATTCGAGCTCGATCCTTTCTCTTTATTCCATTTTCCGCACACACACACTCTCTCTCTCTCTTTCTCTCTCTCTCGGGTTCTTTCTCACAGGTTGTGTTCACTAATACCACATCATTAGAAATACTTATACAACAGATCCCGTAGCATTAAATGCTGCTGCATTATCCTACATAATTTAATAATAAACACTGACACCATATCATTAGAAGACTAAAAGTTGTCTTGGAAGTTGTAAAAAATTACTTTGTATTGTCTTCTCAATACTTTTTTGCATTGGAGATGACTTTTTAAACTTATTGCCATTTGTGAATATAATCTTGCCGCCTATGCAAGATATTGTCTTGTGTCTCATGCCACATAGGATACACAACACATAACAAGACAATAGGGTTGCGTAGCATTAAATGCTGCTGCATGCGTTATCCTACAGAAGAGGGCCACGTGGAGAATGCTGTTGCATGCTTTCTCATACGTTATTAGCTACACAATTTAATAATACATGTACCCAGAAGACGAGAAAGTTGTGTTGTTGGAATTGTTTCCTTAAAATTATGCTTCCTCCTAGAATCACTCAAGATTTTCATGAGCCATCAAAAGAGGACCACGTGGCAGAGGTAAGGAAGACGAAAATGTTGTGTTGTTGCCTTGCTGGAAATTATTTCTTTCTGAATAATGCTTTTTGTACCTCCAAATTGTACTTTCAAACTGTCCATCCTTACGTGGCAGCTGACGTGATATGTTGATTTGGCAGCTGACGTGGCAAATTTTTAAAAAAATAAAACTAAAAATAAAAATTAACATTAAAATTAATGTTAAAATTAACATTAAAATTAATGTTAACATTAACATTAACATTAAAATTAATATTATCGTTAACATTAACAATAATATTAATATTAATATTAATATTAAAATTAACATTAATATTAATATTAACATAAATTAATATTAACATTAAATTAATATTAATATTAACGTTAAATTATTATGGAGAAAATTGGGTAGTTAACTTTTTGGATTAAAATTTGCCATGTCATCAGTCATGTCAGATGACACACACTGTTATTTAACATGCCACATCAGATGGGAGGGCTATATATTAGAGGGATAATTTGGAGGTGCGAATAGCATTACTCTTTCTTCTTGTATTGTTTCTTGTCCTTCGTTTCTTCTGCTGGTTTCTAACACACTCTATTTTCTTCAATGTCGACGTCACATGGAGAAACTGATCGTCGTGTGGAAGATTTAGTCGATGAAGAAAGCTTCATTTCAAGAGGAGTGTCAGATGATTTAGATGATGAGCAAAGTTTGAAAGCTGTTAACTTAGGAGACAGTAAAGAACAAGATGAAGAAAACACCGAAAGAATGCATCATAACAATGACGACGACATCAACGCAAACAACGAAATGTTATTTCACATCACCCTTTCTAATGGATTTAAGAAATGTATTATATTTTTACATTTAGTTCTCATATTTATTTTGTTTTATTCTGTTCTTAGGGACGACGGTGAATCTCCATTGGATTTCGATGCAGCAACGATAAAAAAAATATTGCAGTCCGCCAACATTAACAAAGATCCAAAACAACTCTTAGAAGAAGATATTGTTGGCCTACAGTTCAACTCTATTGAAGAAGCAGAGACATTCTACCGGATATATTCAAAAGCATATGGTTTCAGTATTAGAAAGAACGAGGTAAAGAAAAACAAGTCTGGGATGGTGATGGTCCGTAGTTGATGTTGTTCGAATGCGGGATTCAGACACAAAAAATACAAGGAAGCTCCTAACAGGGTTCGTGAGCCAAGAAGTGAAAGCAGAAGTGGCTGTAAAGCAATTTTTTGCATTGGGTACATCGATTCTACAAAGATGTGGGTCATCAAAAAATTTCATGTACTTCACAACCATAGCATGGCGAATGATTATGAATCAGTTTTTTTGAGATCCCATCGTAAGATATCACCCGCAGAGTTGGAAGAAGTTAAGAATATGAAGCAATCAGGGATGGGGACTGGAGCGATATGGAATTTAATTGTCCATAAGAAAGGTGGCTGGGATAAGGTTGGATGGACGAAAAAGAATTTATACAACGCTCTAGCTCAATAGACGATGTTGATGCTACGACAACACTTACATTTTTTCAATCTAAGGAGGGTATTGACCCAGATTTCTTCTATGCGTACAAGGTAGACGAAGATTCCAGATTGACCCATCTCTTTTGGGCTGACGTTGCATGTTGATTCGATTACGAATTATTTGGAGATTCACTAGCATTTGACTCTACATATAAAACAAATAGAAGTCAAATGCCATTGGTGGTTCTAGTGGGTACAAACAATCATGCAATGACTTGTGTGATTGGGTTTGCAATGATCCATAATGAGACTGTAGAGACATATTCTTGGGTTCTAGAAAAATTCCAAGAGTGTATGAATGGCAAATTACCAGTGACAGTTCTCACGGATGGTTGTAGATCCATGAATAAAGCAATTGAGGATTTAATGCCCAGCGTAGTTCATCGAACGTGCTCATGGCATATCCTAAACAATGCTGCCAAACATGTACACTGAGAGGGTTTTCACAATAAATTGAGTCTTCTGATTAAAAGGTACATCGCACACTTGCAATCAGAGGTACATCGCACACTTGCTACTTTACTTTGAAGTATGTTATTGTTACAATAATATAACTTTAGTTATTGTCCATGTTTTCTAAATAGGTACTATTCAGTCGAAGAATTTGAAAACCGTTGGCAGCAGATGCTAACGAATTATAATGTAGAGAACAATGAGTGGACCACTGCATTGTACAGAACTAGGCAGCGATGGGCGGACACATTCCTACGTGAAAATTATTTTGGCGGTTCTACTGCAACAAATAGATGTGAATTTATGAACGCATTTCTGAAAAGATTTTTGAATAAGAAGCTGCCATTATGGAAGCCCTTCAAAATTGTGACTTCGGTTTGGTGGCCTTACGTTACGGCCAGATGAGTAAGCATGTCACTGATAAACTCTCAACACCAGTTGTGAATCAAACTAGCATGGCCGTAATAGAAGATAAATTTGCCACAATTTACACTAAAATGATGTTTATAGAGGTAAGGAAGGAAATCACACGTTCTGATGCATATACTATTATCCATCATCACATCATAAGAGAGACAGAAGTTTGCACTATCCAAAAGTATATGTCGCCAAACAGTATCAACCGAAAGTTTACATTTGATCCGGCCGACAACATCATAAAATGTGAATGCTTGTGGATGGAGACCAAGGGGATTCCTTGTAGGCATATTTTTTCAGCAATGGAGAGATTGCAAATTGGAGATATTCCAAAAGAACTTGATAAAATCTCGTTGGCTCAAGGATTGCAAAGAGAGTTATCTCTCCGGACCTGGCTCAGAAAGAAGATTCATCCACCCAGACAGTATTGAGAGCAGAAGGTATGGTGGTATTAATGAACAAGTTAATCTGTTTACATACTATTGTAAAAAATCAAGCAAAATTCAAGAGAGGGGAACGGAGTTGATGTCGTCTGTTCTGATGGAGTTGAAAGAAATGGTGACCGATATTGGTAAAAAAGAACAAATGGTAGCTGATGCAGTTCATGGAGTGCATGAAGCTTTAAAAGAGCCAAATTCGATAGCAACAAAAGGAAGGCCGTCTCAAGGGAAATCAAGCCAGCTTACAGTAAGTCAGACTATCCCGAAGCCTAGTACTTGTAGAGTTTGTAAAAAATTGGGTCACGATTTTCGTAATTGTAAAGTACAAAAGCGAAATAGCGACAAAGAGCAAATGGAATCAAATGAAACATCGTTGACTTAAGACAATGTCTTTTCTATGTGGCAAGATGTCATTCACACAAGACAATTAGATAAAAAATATGTTCTCCAATGCAAAAGTTTGAGAAGACAATTAGATAAAAATGCATTTATTCAACTTCTAAGACAACTTTTTCACTTTATCTTTTTTATATGTATAAAAGTCATTTTGAAGGGGCAGATGCTCACATTCTCAATCGTTTTAATACTCAATCGTTTTAATACTGGGAACGGCATTCTCCGTGTAATTCAAAACGGAGAATAGCATTCTCCGTTTCAAATGACACGGAGAATATCATTCTTCGTTTAAATTAAAACGGAGAATGAACATTCTAATGTGTTTTTAACACTAGAAATGTTATTCTCCGTTTCAAGTTAGACGGAGAATGCCATTCTCCGTTCCAAATTAAACGGCGAATAGAATCCTCAATCGTTTTAACACTGGAAATGCTATTCTCCATGTAATTGGAAACGAAGAATGCTATTCTCCGTTTAATAAAACACGGAGAATAGCATTTTCTTTCGTTTTAACTCTTTTAATGCCATATCCGTTTAATTGGCACAAAAAACGTGGTGGAAACATATATAATTAACAAAATTTGACAACATATTTAAGAATGTGAAGTTTCTAATCTCAATATTTCCATTTTTCGAATATTTGATTAATTTTTTGAACGTATTTTTTTTGCAATGAGCCGTTCTATACATGAAAAATTGAGAAGGGACAGATTCATTGGTATTAAGTTTCGAATATTTGATTAATATTTGAGTAAAATTGAAACCCTCAGAGTTGGCAGAATTCGAAGGGGCAGATTCATTGGTATTAATGGCATATAAATGGCAGTTGTTGGGAGATTTTGTCCTCGTCTTACTTAGCTTTACTTGAGAAGTGGCAGATGCTTGGTATTGATGCAAATTAATTGAATTGAATTCGAAGTGGCTGCCACTTGGCGCATGAGTCCGAGTTGTTCCTTGCCTATAAATGGCAGTAGTGTAGGGAGAGTTTGTTCTCGTCTCACTTAGCTTTTCTTATGGAGATGGACTCTACCGATCCACCGCCTTGGCAAGACGCTTTCCTCTTGGTTGTCGATCTCCTCGTTCGAAGAAGCTTTGGTGGTGAAGTCCTTCAGAAGACTGAGATATGCCTAGTGGACTGTCCGTGTTCGTGCACTTCATCGACTGTCTGCCATGATGTTAGTTTCTGGAAGAGCCCCTGGGTTTGGATTTATTGCCAACCCACGCTCTGTTGAAGCGCCCACATGTTAATTCGCTCGGACTATGCATGGTGTTCCTTTGCCGTAAGGAGTTCCTTTGTTCAACGTGTTCCATTGCTCCGATGATGCACGACGAAGTGAATTCCTTTGCAGGTCCTTTGCCTCAAGGAATTCCTTTGTAAGGTCCTTTGCTCTCAAGGAATTCCTTGGCACTCAAGGAGTTCCTTTGACTCCTTGATTGCATTCCAGTTTTTGTAATGCTGGAAGAGCCACAGGAAATCCTTTGCCTCAGTGAGTTCCTTTGCTCGGACGATGCACGATGAAGTGATTTGCCTCAAGGAGTCATCCAATGGTTCCTATGCTCTGATGATGTACGATGAAGTAATTTGGCTCAAGGAATTTCTTTGCCTCACGGAGTTCTATTGCTCCGACGATGCACGATGAACTGAATTCACTATATCGTGCATCGTTAGAGGAATGGAACTCCTTGAGGCAAAGGAATTTCTTGAGGCAAATCACTTCATCGTGTTTCGTCAGAGCATAGGAACCTTTGGATGACTTCTTGAGGCAAATCACTTCATCGTGCATCGTCAGAGCAAGAACAAGATGAATTCCTTGAGGCACAGGAACAGAAGTAAAGGAATTCCTTGAGAGCAAAGGACCTTGCAAAGAAAATCCTTGAGGCAGAGCACCTTGCAAAGGAATTCACTTCATCCTGGAGATGGACTCTACCGATGCCCCGTCTTGGACTGTCTGTTTTCGTGCACTTCATCGACTGTGTGCCATGATATTGGTTTCTGGAAGAGCCCCTGGGTTTGGATTTATTGCCAACCCACGCTCTGTCGAAGTGCCCGCACGTTGATTCGCTCGAACTATGCACGGTGTTCCTTTGTCTTAAGGAGTTCCTTTGTTCAATGTGTTCCATTTGTCCGACGATGCACGACGAAGTAATTTGCCTCAAGGAATTCCTTTTCCTCAGGGCGTTCCATTTCTCGAAAGAATGTAAGATGAAGTGAATTCCTTTGCAGGTCCTTTGCCTTAAGGAATTCCTTTGCAAGGTCCTTTTGATCTCAAGGAATTCCTTGGCACTCAAGGAGTTCCTTTGATTCCTTGATTGCATTCCAGTTTTTGTAATGCTGGAAGAGCCACGGGAACTCCTTTGCCTCAGTGAGTTCCTTTGCTCGGACGATACATGATGAAGTGATTTGCCTCAAGGAGTCATCCAACGGTTCCTATGCTCTGACGATGCACGATGAAGTGATTTGCCTCAAGGAATTCCTTTGCCTCAAGGAATTTCTTGTTAGTAGGATTTTGTGTAGTAGTTCAGACTTTCATATGTAAATAAAATTCAAACTTAGCTTGGTTTTCACAATATAAATGTAACTCAAAAATGATTTTATTATAAAAGACAGAGCAGAGCAGACATTATAAAACACAGAAGTTCCTTGCCCAATTACATAATTACATTATTGTTTTACAATGTCATTGCTAGGTTGGTTGTGTTACATATTCTCTTGAAAGCAAATTCTTAGCCCATACCAACTTCATCATTTCTTAGCCCATACCAACCTCGTCATATTCTCATCAAGCTCATCTTCATTCTCCTTTTCAAAATAAACGGAGAATAACATTCTCCGTTTCAAAAGACACGGAGAACGTCATTCTCCGTTTAAATAAAAACAGAGAATAAACATTTTAATGTGTTTTACCACTGGAAATGTTATTTTCTATTTCAAGACAGACGGAGAATGTTATTATCCGTTCCGAAATAAACGGTGAATAGAATCCTCAAACGTTTTAATTTAAACGGAAAAGTTATTCTCCGTTTCAAGTAAACAAAGAATGCCATTCTCCGTTCCATATAAAACGGAGAATATAATCCGAAGGGACAGATTCATTAGTATTAATAGAATATAAATGGAAGAATTCATTGGTATTAATGGAATATAATGGCAGATTCATTGGTATTAATGACATATTAATGGCATATTAATGGCATATAAATGCCATTCTCCGTTCCAATTGGACGCATCAGTACACGGAGAATGGTGTTCACTTGGCAGAATTCGAAGGGGCAGATTCATTGGTATTAATGGCATATAAATAGCAGTAGTTGGGAGAGTTCGTTCTAGTCTTACTTATCTTTACTTGAGAAGGGGCAGATGCATTGGTATTAATGCAAATTAATTGAATAGAATTCGAAATGACTGCCACTTGGCGCTTGAGTTCGAGTTGTTCCTTGTCAATAAATGACAGTAGTTGGAAGAGTTTGTTCTAGTCTTACTTTGCTTTACTTGAGAAGGGGCAGATGTATTGGTATTGATGCAAATTAATTAAATTTAATTCGAAGTGACTGCCACTTGGCGCATGAGTCCGAGTTGTTCCTTGCCTATAAATGGCAGTAGTGTAGGAAGAGTTTGTTCTCGTCTCACTTAGTTTTTCTTGTGAAGATGGACTCTACCGATCCCCCACCTTGGCAAGACGCTTTCCTCTTGGTTGTCGATCTCCTCGTTCGAAGAAGCTTTGGTGGTGAAGTGCTTTAGAAGACTGAAGCTTTGGGTTGATTGCCAATCCACACTCTGTCGATGCGCCCGTACGTTGATTCACTCGGACTATGCACGGTGTTCCTTTGCCTCAAGGAGTTCCTTCGTCTCAAGCTCCTCCTTGGCACATTGACGATGAAGTGATTTGCTCTGACGATGTACGAAATTCATCTTGCACTTGCTCTGACGATGCACGATGAAGTAATTTACCTCAAGGAGTCATCTAATGGTTTCCATGCTCTGACGATGCACGATGAAGTGATTTGGCTCAAGGAATTCCTTTGCCTCAAGGCGTTCCATTCCTCTGACGATGCACGATGAACTGAATTCACTTTATCGTGCATCGTCAGAGGAATGGAACTCCTTGAGACAAAGGAATTCCTTGAGGCAAATCAATTCATCGTGTTTCGTCAGAGCATAGGAACCTTTGGATGACTCCTTGAGGCAAATCACTTCATCGTGCATTGTCAGAGCAAGAGCAAGATGAATTCCTTGAGGCACAGGAACAGAAGTAAAGGAATTTCTTGAGAGCAAAGGACCTTGCAAAGGAAATCCTTGAGGCAGAGCACCTTGCAAAGGAATTCACTTCATCCTGGAGATGGACTCTACCGATCCCCCGCCTTGGCAAGACTCTTTCCTGTTGGTTCACTTCAAAAGACACGGAGAATGGAATTCTCCGTCTTATTCAATTTTTTCTTGGTTGTAGGATTTTATGTAGTAGTTCAGACTTTCATATGTAAATAAAAGTCAAACTTTTCATGGTTTTGACAATATAAATGTAGTTCAAAAATAATTTTATTATAAAAGCAGAGATTATAAATGACAGAAGTTCCTTGCCCAATACATAATTACATTGTTGTTTTACAATGTCATTGCTTGGTTTGTGTTACATATTTGCTTGAAAGCAACTTCTTAGCCCATACCAACCTCATCATTGTAATCTCCGGGTGAGTTTCATCGTCATTTTCTTTCGGTATTTTGAAGGAAGTAGTCATCAACATATTCATATAATACGCCGTGTACAGGAGGCAGTTGGGTGTCCGTTGTTGTGGGCAATTTGGAAAATAATTCAGCACTTTGCTCTCATACTCCATCTTCGTCAGGCATGTCTCCCTCATCATATCAACTTTTCTCCTGACGATAGGCTCTAACGTCTTCTTCATTAATTCTGCATCCACCTTGCACTTTTCGTACGTGGTTTGCCTCAAGGAGTTGTAGTGTGTCCAGTCGTAGGAGATAAAGTTGAATGTGAGCAGAGTATAGTGTTTGATGGGTAAATTAAAGAGTGGGATGAATAGCAACTCTATGTCGTCCTCCAAACCAATGACGAAGTCTACTACATCTGTTTGAAAGTCTTCAAGGGCGCCGAATTTTGCGTCTGGTTCATTGGTACGTTCAACGATGTTCTGTTTTCCAAAAACAAAACACAATATCATGAGTAATTTTTTTCTATCATTTTTCATCGGTGTACACATGAATATAGATTTTTCTGTTTGGATTCTTACCAATGTGTGGGGCATCATGAATGCAGACCACTTATGTGATTCGGGCGTCGGCTTTTGCTTCTAGATCAATGGCACGTCCTTTGAACCAGACGGGGCACACCTTATTTTAATGCCTTGAATTTCTCTTAGCTTCCTTATTATTAGGTTCAGTATGCCAGCCTCCATGTCTTCATAGTTGAGTATGTCTTGCAGGTCTATTGTCGACAGCTGGACTGAAACTCCATTTTCATCCTCTTTCGGCAAAAATAAGTATACAATATCACTGCACATAAATTTAGTTTAGATTAAATTAATAAAGATAGATTCTCATTACATAATTGTGAAAAAACTCTAGAAAAAACAAAAGAAAAAAGGGTTTAGAATACATACTCTGGACACTTCTTTTTGGGAATTACAGTGTCGATGTATTGCTTCTTCAGCTCTTCATCCACACCTTTCCAAAGTAAGAGTTCATCGCATTCCCTTAGTATGACAGGTTCTTCTTTAATTCAGCCATTTTGGCATCTCCTCCGGATTTCGGAGCGGCATTAATCTTCTGCTTTTTATTAGCCTCTCCAACTGTATTCTTTTTCAAGGGAGTAACATCTTCAATGGCTAATGGCGCTGATGGTTTTCTGAGCCACTTTTCCCCCGATCCTCCTCTTCTTTTGGCTTCTTTTGGAACAACAAGTTCAGCAGCTGCTTGAATCTTCTGACGCTGCAATGCTACAACTATGGCTTCGAGATTAACGATTTTTCCATTCTTTTCAGTGGCTTCAATATTGAACGATTCAACTTTATTTTGAAGCTCCCTTTTCTCCTCAACGAGCCTTTTATTTGTTTCTCTGAGTTGTTCGGTTGTTCGCACTGAAATAAAACAAAAAATAATGAAATGTATGATGTGAATCTAACACGGAGAATGACATTCTCCGTGTAATATAATACGGAGAATACCATTCTCCGTTTGGAATTACACGGAGAATAACCTTTCCAGTATCGAAATGATAGAGCATAGCAATTATCCGTTTCAAATAACACGGAGAATGCCATTCTCCGTGTTATAATCCACGGAGAATCGCCATTCTCCTGGAAGATTACAAATCAGAAATTTGAAATAGAAAAGATTTTACCTTGTGCATGTAGCTCTGTAATAAGAACATAATTCTGCTTTCTCAAATCCTCCCATTCATGCACAGAGCCCTCCATCACAACGTTGACTGCATGTTGTTGCGCTACTTCTGCCTCGAGCTCTTTCAGCTTTTCTTTGAGCATGGCATTCTCAAGGTTGGCTGCACGTAACTGCGCTCCTTGTGCCTCCATCTCTTTTAACTTTTCTTTGAGTTCTTTATTTTGCGCAAGAATATCAGAATGATGTCTTCTCAAATCCTCCAGTTCATGCACAGAGCCCTCCATCACAACGTTGACTGCACGTTGTTGTGCTTCTTCTGCCTCGAGCTCTTTCAGCTTTTCTTTGAGATGGCATTCTCAAGGTTGGCTGCACGTAACTGCGCTCCTTGTGCCCCCATCTCTTTTAACTTTTCTTTGAGTTCTTCATTCCGTGCAAGAATATCAGAATGATGTCTCACTACCAAAATAAGTTATATTGGCGACGAATTTAGCGACGCAAGTCATATACGTCGATAATATTTGTGAATTTAGTGACTTTATATAAAAATGTCGCTGAACGTCACTATCAGCGACGTTTAGCGATCGTTAGCGCCACACATTATGCTTTGGAAAGCTGATGTTGCGGTCTAGTCGCAGAACGTTGTTGTTTTATTTAACTCAGCGACATTTTACGACTCCACATTAGGGATGTCGCCAGTTTTTTATTGAATAGCGACGTTTAGTGACGTCCTTTGTGGACGTCGCAAAAATGTTTCATATAAGGGTTCCACCCGATCGATCTTTTATGTTCTTTCACCCAAAATTTTCAATCTCCCGCTCCCCAAATTTCTCTCCCCCTTTCTCTCTCCTCTCTGGGGACCCCTCCCTCTGGCGACCCCTCCCTCTAGCTACCCCCTTCCCGCGGTGACCCCCTTCCCAGCGGCGGCCCCCGTTCCTCTGGCGTCCCCTCTCCACCGTTGATTCTCCTCGTCGACGTTGACCTGACTCCGACGCCAACCCGTCTCCACCGCTGCTCCAACCCCGACGACCCCGACCCGACTCCGACCAAGGCAGGTAAACCCTAACCCTAACTCCCTCCTCCTGACGTGCTGACACAGACACGATACGACATACACGACATGCACACACACAGACACGACACACACAACACACACACACGACTACATGAAAATAAAACATACTTGGTAATCACCACTAGGGTAGTTTTCAGGTCGGAGTGTTAGTAATTGTTTAGAGTGTCGGTGGGTGTGTAAATAATAATAATAATAATAATAATAATAATAATAATAATAACAATAATAATAATAATAATAATAATAATAATAACGTTAAGAATTGGTATACTTCACGATACCTAGCATGATTTTGAGGATCAACATTTGGGAACATAACCTATTAGTCCAAAGATGAGCCCATCAAAAAATAAGATAATTAAAATAACATCCTCTTGACCAAGTAACAACTCTAGCAAGATGGTCGCTAAGAACCCAAGACTAAGACTTGTAAGTTCTAGTTTTTAACTCAATAGAAAAAAATCTAAATCGGTTTTAATTCGATTCTCGATTGATTTTAGCGCATCTAAGGTCATTTTTATGATCGATCATAAACGTTATCTTTGTTTGGGCATGCACATGTTTGCTCTTGTTCTTAGTCATGGGTGAGCACATATACCTATGTGCCGCTAGTCGGACACCCGTACTAAATCCACCCGCATACGCGTTTATGTTCTTGAGAAACACAACCACTAGGGGCGCACCAGATCTATAACTGCTCGCACGTGCGTGCTTGTTCTATTACTGCGGGCGAGAACAAACATATTTACCCGCGTGAGCACCCATGCACCTTTATGTCATGGACACTTGTGCGATAAGCCACCCCCTTGAAACATGACTAAGCTCTCTATAAGGGGCCTACTCTCCCTCTTCCCTTTCCATCCTCATATATACAGTATAAGTTTTTAAGCGAAAAATGAGGTTATTAAAGTACCAAAAAAAGGGGTAAACCAATGTGATCATGAACAGACAATCTTTTTGAAATTTTGAGCGATGTTGGCGCATTGACGCAAAAATTGAGGCATCTATTTTGCACTTAACAGTCGCATGTCACTTGAATCAAGGTGCATGATTCATCGCTTTCAATTAAAGTATCATCGACGCATGATTTTTAAAAAAATCAGAGCATCATCTATGGCTGACAGTGCTCTAGCCTGTACCTATAAATTGAGGGTCTAGAGGAGAGAAACTCCCTGCTATTCTCTTTTATGTATGTGTCAGATCTTAGTATGTGTCAGATCTTAGTATTCCTAAGTAAGAGTGGGTATATGTGAGTGAGTGTCATTAGAGTGTTAGAGAGTTAGTTCAGTCCTAGTACCTAGAGTGTATAGAGTATCTTAGAAATATAGGTATGCTTGGTAAAGTGTTTTGAACCATTCTCTAGAAATTAATTTTACTTATGCCAAGCCTTTTGGGCCTATCAGAGTTATAGATTTTTTCGGAAATCTAGCATAACGCTGATTGCCTTAAAAGGCTTGCATAAGTAAGAGTGTATAGAGTACCTTTTGGGCCTATAAGAGTTACTTCACTCAGTTTGTCAAGACAAGTAAACTTTTTAAATGTTGACGGTATATATACCGTCAACATTTGGTTTTGCTTTGTAGCTACAGGCAGTTGCCTGCATTTTGCCTTATAACTTGGCCTATAGCCCGTGCTTGAGCAGTGTGGACTTCCAGGTTAGGGTGTTAGTTCATGATTAGCATTGTTTAGATATTAGTTTCAGTTAAAGGGTTAGTTAAGATTAGGATATTAGTTTATGTTAGAAAGAATATGTGAGTTAGTAGATGTTAAAGTAGGATATTAATTTATTAGTTAGGATAGATAGTTTGAGTTAGGATACTGCTCAAATACAGGCCAAAGGGTCGATATTGGGTATTAATTTAAAAAGTTTTACTTGTCTTGACAAATTGAGTGAAGTAACTCTTGTAGACCCAAATGGTCGATATTGGACAATTGGTGTCGTGTACTCCTACAAGTTTAATTATACCTCACCAATAATCTCAGTTTTCTCTAAACTGTCACTCTCTACTGACCTCTATCTAAATTGTGCACCCATATCAAAACTGCCTTAACATTCATTCACTGACTGTAATGTGCATATATCTATCTTACAGAATTATCCTCAAATGGATATGGAGCTGAATTACTATCTGCGGAATCGTTCGTGGATGTACAACCGTCATCCTGATGACATGTACGGTATACGGGATAAATTCATAGAGGGTGTACACCAGTTCCTGCAGTTTGCTATGACATTTCCTCAGTACATGGACGGTACCAAAATTAAGTGTCCGTGTGTGAGATGTCGCAACTTGAAATATCATCCAGAAGTGGATTTCACATATCATTTATACTCGAAGGGTTTCACGCCGAATTACTATCAGTGGAGCGAGCACGGATAACTTGTGTCTTTAGCATCGGAGTACGAGCCTTATGTGGATGTCCATAACAACGCTCCTTATGACGATGGGTTGGTGAACATGGTTTTTGACACGACCGGGCCTAGTTTTGATCCGGATGATCATGATGCACCTGAGGAGGCACCGAACCCCGATGCTGCACAGTTCATGGAGTTGCTGGAGAATACAAGGACTCCATTATATCCTGGTTGTGAGGATCATTCACCGTTGGAGGTGGTTACAAGATTGTTGAGCATCAAGTCCGATTTTAACATGTCGCAAGATTGCTACAACCGTCTTATAGAGTTGCTTATAGAAATATCGCCTGAGGGTGCGAAGTTGCCTAAAGACTTCTACCGGTCTAAGAGGATGGTTAGATCGCTCTGGATGGGATACGAAAAAATCGATGCCTGTCGCAACGGGTGCATATTGTACTACAAAGACGACAAGGATGAAGACGCCTGCAGATTTTGTGGTGTCGATCGCTACAAGGCATGTGGTTGAGGAAAGTCTGTCGATGCTAGGAAGCCTACCTCTTCGATGCACTACTTACCGTTGGCGCCGCGGTTGCAGCGGTTGTTTATGGTGAAGGCAACTGCAGAAAACATGAGTTGGCATAAGCGGGAACATACCGAAGGAGTGTTGGATCACCCATCTGATGGAGAAGTATGGAAGTACTTTGATCGAGAGTATCCAAATTTTGCTTCTGATCCGCGTAATGTCAGATTGGGTCTCTGCTCCGACGGTTTTATCCCATTCGGACTTTCGGGATCCCAGTATTCGTGTTGGCTTGTGATCATCACCCCGTACAATCTACCGCCTTGGATGTGCATGAAGACTCTGTATATGTTCCTCACCGTTATTATCCCAGGTCCGAACAATCCGAAAAGGAACATCGATGTGTATTTACAGCCATTAATTGATGAGTTGAATCATCTGTGGGAAGTAGGTTCCAACACGTACGATGTATCTAGAAAACAAAATTTCCAGATGCGGGCAGCACTTATGTGGACCATCAACGACTTTTTGGCCTATGGAATGTTATCTGGATGGAGCACGCATGGTCGTCTTTCATGTCCGTATTGCATGGACAACACTAAGGCTTTCCGTTTGAAACACGGAGACAAACCGTGCTTCTTCGATTGTCATCGACAATTCCTGCCGAAAGATCATCCGTACCGGAGGAACATGAATGCTTTTCGTGCTGGCGTTGTAGAGAAGGCTAATCCTCCGCCAAGGTGGCCCGAATACACGATATGGGAAGAGTTAAAAGATTTGCCAAGAGCTATTGAGCAGCCTGCTACGGGCTGCAAGTGTGACGGATTTGGTCGTACTCATAACTGGACGAAGAGGAATATATTCTGGGATCTTCCATATTGGAGCACCAATCTGATTAGACATAACCTTGATGTCATGCATATCAAGAAGAATGTGTTTGACAACATAATTAATACTGTAATGGACGTAAAGGGGAAGACGAAAGACAATCCAAAGGCTAGATTGGACTTGGAAGAAATTTGTAGACGTCCTGCATTGCATTTGATAGAGGATGGGAATGGGAAGTTGAAGCAGCCTAAGGCATTTTTCTCATTGGAGAAGGAGGATAAAGTGAGGCTTTGTAGGTAGATTCAAGGTCTGAAATTTCCAGATGGATATGTTTCGAACTTGAGAAGATGCGTCGACCTCAAGGAGAACAAACTGACAGGTATGAAGAGCCATGATTGTCACGTATTCATGGAGCGGTTAATTTCGATTACATTTCGGAAATTCTTACTACAGGCAGTTTGGGATCCATTGACGGAGCTTAGCATATTCTTCAGGGACCTTTGTTCTAAGAAATTGCTCGTTGATCGTCTAGAAAAGCAAGAGAAGGACATTGCGGTAACGCTGTGCAAGCTAGAAAGGTAAAAATACTGAAGGACATTGCGGTAACACTGTGCGGTAACACTTAGCATATTCTTCGACTCTATGGAGCATTTGCCGATTCATCTTTCCTACGAGGCACGTTTTGGTGGACCCGTCGAATATCGATGGATGTACCCGTTCGAGCGATATTTGAATCACCTAAAAAAAAAGATAAAAAATAAGGCTCGGGTCGAGGGTTCTATTTGTGAAGCCTATATTCTCGAGGAGATTACAAATTTCTGCTCCTCCTATTTCAAACCTCATGTTGCTACGAATAGAACGAGGGCTCCGAGAAACGACGACGGATATCAAGAATTTAATGATGGAATACTGAAAGTATTCAATGCGTCCGGAAAGCCTTAGGAGAAAATAAAGAAGAGATATTTGAATGACGAAGAGCTAAGGGTTGCTCAGTTGTATGTATTACTCAATTGCGACGAGGATGAAGTGGAGAAGCTAGAGGGGTAAGTAACTCAGGATGATGAGTTTACGTCATCTCAATATAATAGTATAAGCTAATATTATTGTACTAATCGGCGGTTGCTTCGTTGTTTTCCAGCACATATAATGATGAGTTGAGGCTGGTTAGACCCTACCTAACAGACGAAGCATTAGAACAAGAAATAAGACGTCATTTTCCTTCTTGGTTGAGCGAATATGTAAGTAGCTCAGTAATTACTGGCCTCTTCTAATGCAACTGCGCAATAAATAACTTATTATCTCTTCTTTGATATTCAAGTCGATCGTCTAATTTCATCCGAGATTGAATTAATTAGAACTCTTGCCAAGGGACCAATTACTTTTGTTAAAATATGGCCAAGTTACTGTGTCAATGGCTTTCCGTTCAAGTCGACAAATGCTCCGATCAGAGACAGCTTCCTGGATCTTGATTCCACGAAAAATTGTTGTTTGTGTATCAAGTCTTCGAACTACAAAGACGTCGATCCAGAAAATAATTTCTTTGGCATCTTTCGAAAGATTGTGGAGTTGTCATATAATAATGGCAGAGAACCTGCAAAGATCGTGTTGTTCAAGTGTGAATGGTTCGATCCGATTGAAAATCAAGGTTGGAAAATTGACAAGCATGGTCTTGTGGATATAAACTACAAGCGTAGATATCAAGGCTACGAACCGTTTGTCCTAGCAACTCAGGCTCAGCTCGTGTACTTCATAGCTTATCCGAGACGGGGAGCAACGAAGTCTGACTGGTGGGCAGTATGGAAGACTAAGAGATACTTTTGATGTTGACGAAAAAGCTTACCAGGAGGACGAGCTACCTCTTGTAACCAATATTGTCGATGTGGACTCCACAGAAGTTACGCATTACACGACACATAATGTAGAAGATGTAGAATTATCCGAAGAGGAAGACGAAGTCGACGAAGGCGAAGATGAAAGTGAAAATGAGGAGGAAGAGAAAGAGGAAGAGGAAGATGAGGTTGAGAAAGACGAACAAGTTGATTATTCTGAAGATGATTGAGAGAGATATACTTATCTGAACTTAGATGTTTCTTCTAGAATATATTATCTGGACTTAGATGTTTATTGTAGAATGTATCATCATATGTTGTCTTGGTTATTATCTTGTCTTTGTTGTACTTCCATATTTCTAGTCTCTATTATTTGTTGTACTTTCATATTTCTACTTTCTATTATTTGTTGTATTATCATATGCTGTTATCAGGTATGGCAGGTCGTCGCGGATCATTCCAAAAAGGGGGACGATGAGGTCATGATCCTCCGGTACTTCCTACAGGTACTGCTAGAGGACGGGGTTTTCCTTCGGTACCTCCTACTGGTACTGGCTCTGGATCTTCGTCGCCGATTACTCCTCTATATTGGACAGTAGCTGGGCCTGCTGGGACGACGTCACGTGGCATATCACCTGGGACGAGTAGTTCCAGGCCTAATTAGAGTGCTCGCCCGTCTAGCATTCCTGCTGTTGATACGACGATGGAGACGGATGAAAAGATGGCGGAGGCTGCGTCGACGGCCGACCAGCATCATGCAGATAATTCGTACGCACCTCTGGAGGAGAGGAGGACAGAGATCTGGGCCGACGGTACAAAGTAGGTGTTTTGGTTTATAATTTTTTTCTGTTTTATCATAAATTAACTTTTTCATGGATATAATATGTCTGTATAGATATCGTCCCCCCGAGGTACAGAGACGCCTAGGCCACATGCTGAGGCATAATTATGGTGGTCCTTGGATTAACTACTCTGATGCTCCAGACGAAAGAAAGAACTACTGGTTTACGCGCTTCAAGGTTAAAATAGATTTGCTTTTAATATTAATCATATAACTAATTCATAATATATATAAATGATAAATATTTGGTTTGTGCTCTTCTAGGATATGTTTTTCTATCTACCGTACCGGGCCGAGCTTATCGAGGGGATGTTTCCTGCCGTCGCTGCCAAGTTGATCCGCGACGCTATTAATGATCAGAAGGATTGTGATAATGCCGGAAAGCCGATCCAAGGTTGGATCACCCCTGATCAGTGGAATGTGATGAAGGCTCGATTCGACGAGCCAAGGTACAAGGAGAAGTCGGAGAAGGCCAAGGCGACTAGGCAACATGCCTCGAAGTGGTGCGGTGGGTCGATTCCGATGACGGGACATTTTTGTCGTCTGGTATGTCTTTCTCTTTTAGAAATAATATTTTAATGCAAAACCGATAAATTATTACTAAGATAATATATTTAATTACAGATAAGAAAGGTCGGTAATGCCGACATGGTGACCGTCTTCCTGGCCACCCATCGGAAGGGCGAAGGCCTTATTGATGAGAGGGCCGAGCAGACCTATGTAAGTATTACAATACGTTATCTTAATTTAATACTTTGTGTCAATTTTAATATAACTTAGTAAATATGATGCAAATAAATATTCATGTAGTTAGTAATAATAAGTACATTAATTAGAAATTAGAAATTATAGAGTACTATCTATACTTTCTAGGCCGAGTATCAGAGGCTGCGGGAACGGGCGGCTGCTAGTGCACCTAATGCAGGAGAGGCCGGTACTTCTTTGCAGCTCACTCAAGCTCCGTCGGTGGACGAGCTGTGGATGACCGTCGCTGGTGGACTCCATAGGGGTATGTACTACGGTACGGGATCCTATGGCACCCTAGTTATGACCCAGTCCTCTAGGGCATCTCCTGCTAGTGTGCATGGTCCACAGCCGTCCCAGGAGTCTGCCCGAGTCCACCAGATGATGGAGTCTCTTCGTGACGACCTGCTATGACGAATCGATGAGCAGTCTCAGCACCCTACGGACGATCCTGTGCTGCTAGCACGATTGGATGCGCTCGACCGCGACATTATGGAGCTTATGGAGACGACTGAGAAGACAGAGGACAGCGTTGGAGGGTTAGAGTGCACGGTGACGGAGCTGCAGATAGCACAGGTGACCATGACCGATAGGCTGAGATTGGTGACGGATTCGATGGTCCAGAGCAGTGATAGACTGTTATCTACCATGGATTCATACAACCAGCGACTTACAGCGTTGGAGCGTGCTGGTCCTCCGGGTGTGCCTTCATCGTCGTCGACTCCGCCGCCTCCACCTCCTTCTTCATCGACACTGACTCCACCGACGCCACTGCCTGCTCCATCGGTATCGATTTCACTTGAGGAATATGAGTTGTTCTTATCCCTTCGTCGCGGCGGTGCCCCTCCTGCACCAGATCCCTAGTAGTCCTAGTTAGGACTATTTGTTTGTGTTTGTTTGATCCTTTGTTTGTGACTTGGATATTTGTTGGTTGTGTAGAAGTTTGGATCATATTTGTTGGATCCTATTCTATTTGTTGGTTGTGTGTAGACTTTGGTTATTTGGTTGTAGACTTTGTTATTTGGTGTAGACTTGGTTATTTGGATACTTGTTGGTTGTGCCTATTCTATTTGTTGGATCCTATTCTATTTGTTGGATCCCATTCTATTTGTTGCCTGCTATATTGTGTTATACTGTTGTTTATGTTATTATTCGTTTCAACTGGATGTTAATGTGCTTCTGTGGTTTATGTTTACCGGTGTTGAGTGTTCCACCGAAGGGGTCAGCGAACCCAGGGAGAAAAGGATATCTGTTATACTGTGTCTTTATGGTTATCTTTTTAAACTGCAGGAAGAAAAGGACATTCTGTATTTTTTTTTTTACAGATTTAGCGATTTTTACCAACGTTTACCGACGTCCACCGACGTACGTTTGCGTCGGTAAACGTCGGTATAAATCTGCAAAATTTTCCAGGGTACCGACGTTTACCGACATCCATATACGTCGGAGACCGTCGGTAAAAGTCGGTAATAATCCCAGGAATTATCGACATTTAGTGACATTTTAAACGACGGTAAACGTCGGTAAGTTCCCAGGATTTTACCGACGTGTAGCGACTTTCAACATGTCGCTAATCCACCGACGAAACGACGGTAGACGTCGGTAATATCCCATGATATACCGACGTAAATATACGTCGGTAAACGTCGGTATTTGCGACGTTCGGCGACGTTTTAAAGATCAGCGACATACGTTTCCACGACAAGTCCAAAACGTCGGTAATTGCGTCGGTAAATATTTTTAGTGGCATAATTTGTCATTTTAGCGACTGTAGGTCCTAAAAAATTAAGTTGCACACATCAACAAAGTCATGAAGATCAAGAAATGAATCTTTCAAATAAACTGTGCAGACATCAGTTTGTGCAGTATACAGATTGTGCATACTAGATTGCGCACACTACCAAGCGCGCAGGCTGACATGGCAAATCATCATCATTATCTGACACAAATCAAATCTTCTGACAGCTGACAGCGCGGAGAACGAGGCGACCGTTCGTTTAATCGTACAGCACGGCGCTCGAGGACAGCTGGCAGCGCAATCCATGTTGGCGCAATCCATTCCTGCGCAGTCCAAGTCTGCGCAATCCAAAGCCAGCGCAATTCAGGTTGCACGTTCTATCAACATAAATGACAAAATGCACGTGGCATTCATGCCATCATTTGTTCATTACGTGGAAACCGTCTATACACGATCATGCGCATTTCAATCAAATGATGCCATGTGTCCAAGACAGTTGGCCCATGATCCAGCAACTGCCTGCGCAGTCTACTATTACGCAATCCATCATGCGCAGTCCAGAATAACTAAAAGTTAGTTATTTTTCAGAACTCTATAAATAGAGTTTCAAGTCTCCATTCAAAGGGGATCAGAGATCAAAGATCAGATCATAGAGAGACCAGACTTTAAAGTTCAGAGAGTTCATGAGTTCTTGCCCAAGTGCTGCTGCATTCTTCCGAGGCTTTTACCTTCAATTTTCGAGGCTTTTTACCTTCAATTCCAGAGTTGTCTTCAACTTCAGAGGCTATCGTCTTCAAAGTTCACATCGTCCAAGGGATAAAGCAATCGTCTTCTAGATTGGATTCCTACAGTTGTACCATTCCTAGAATTCAAATTGTAATCTTTTACAAAGTTTGTATCAATAAAGTTCTACACTTTTGTTTTTGCAAACAAAATGGCGACTCTGCTGGGGACGACTTTCTCCTCCGACGAGGAAGTAGCAACTCAATGTTGTTTGCAAAAACAAAAGTATGATATTTATTTCACAAACTTTGTAAAGAATATTATAAGAATTCTGGAAAAGTACAACTATAGGAATCCGATCAGAAAATGATCGCTTTATCCCTTGGACGATGTGAACTTTTGAAGACGAAAGCTTTTGAAGATGACTGAAGGCAGGAAGCCTCTGATGGAACGAAGGCAGGAAGCCTCTGATGAACTGAAGGCGAAGAGCCTCTGAAGAACGCAGCAGCACTTTAGCAAGAACTCCTGGATTCTCTGAAGAGAATAATCTCTCTGTGTGTAATCTGATCTCTCTGATCTCTCCTCTGTTGAATGGAAACGAAACTCTATTTATAGAGTTCTGAAATAACTGTTTTGGGCAGTTATTCTGGAGAGTGCCTGGTTGAAGTGCGCCTGTTTTGAGCACGTATGACAAACTGCGCCTGTTTTGAGCACGTATGACAAACTGCGCCTGTTTTCACTCCATTATCACGAACGTGCACCAACTGCTCTAGACACGTGGCATTATTTGATTGACATGCGCTTGGTCGTGTACAGTTAGTGGGACACGTGTTGGACATGTAGAGTGGTAGTTAGGCGTTGATTTAGTCAAAGCGCGCCTGTTTTAGAGACACGTGGCAAGCTCTGAATTGATGTTGTATTGAACTGCGCCTTCTTCACTGAGACGTAAGCGCAATCTGCAAAGTGTGCTTGATATAGTCAAAAGTAGGCACAGTCTGTCGATAGTGCCTGGTTCTTCGATGTAGGTGCAATCTGTCTAGACAGCTATCATATCTTCCTCGAGTGCTACGCTGTCAGAATAATGATGAGATGTCATTTCGATTTACGTGCTATCAGATAATAATGATTATGTGATCTACGCGCGGTTTGAGAAACGCGCCTCTCTGAGTACTGAATAGGCGCTATTTGAGTTTGATTGAGAACTAGGCACAGTCTGTCCTATTGACGGAAAACTAGGCGCAGTCTGCCAGATTCATGAATTAGGCGCAGTTTGGCTAGCTGGCTGAAAACTAGGCTCAGTCTGCCCTGTTGACCGAAAACTAGGCGCAGTCTGCCCAGATTCATGAATTAGGCACAGTTTGTCTTTAAGCAGTCAACTAGGCGCAGTTTGATTTTTTTTTTTTTACCTACAAGACCCCCTTCAAAGTTTTCGAAAGTTGATTTTATTCAAAATTTCGAAATACTTTGAATTTTGAAAATCAAATCAAGTTGCGCATAGGCTAAGTTGTCTGCTCGATCTGGAAGGATTAACCTCACGTTTCAGACATTTAATGAATATCCGAATGATGAATCTTCATTTTTCAAGACTGATTGAATTCAATTCTTTATGGAGGAATATAAACCACCGGATGATGTGAGGAAGAGGATAAACCGTCAGATGATGAAGATGAACGGTATAAACCGTCAAATGGTGTGATGAACGGGATGAACCGTCAAATGGTGACGATGAACGGAATGAACCGTCAAATGATGATGATGAACGGGATGAACCGTCAGATGATAATGATGAACGGGATGAACCGTCAGATGATAATGATGAACGGGATGAACCGTCAAATGATGATGATGAACGGGATGAACCGTCAAATGATGATGATGAACGGAATGAACCGTCAAATGATGATGATGAACGGGATGAACCGTCAAATGATGATGATGAACGGGATGAACCGTCAAATGATGATGATGAACGGGATGAACCGTCAAATGATGATGATGAATGGGATGAACCGTCAAATGGTGATGATGAACGGGATGAACCGTCAGATGATGATGATGAACGGGATGAACCGTCAAATGATGATGATGAACGGGATGAACCGTCAAATGATGATGATGAACGGAATGAACCGTCAAATGGTGATGATGAACGGGATGAACCGTCAGATGATGATGATGAACGGGATGAGCCATCGGATAATTTTGTATAGGATGTTCATTTAGAAGATATAGTCAATCGATGAATTTGACCAATACTGGTGTCAGAATCCCATGATCTGGAATCAGAAGAATTGGAGCGCTCGTCACTATCAGATTTAGAGACTGCTGGGGATAACTCTTGCGGAGAAGCATATCCGAGCCCTCTGTTAGTCCTGCTGTAGTACATTTCAGACTTTCCATATGGAACAGCTGTACGAACAGGAGTTCGCCTTCCTTTGCCGTAGTTGAGGAGGCCACTTTTGAAGTCGTAGCCCATCTTTCGGAGGATGTCTTTGCACTGCTGACTGTAACGATGATGCTGAATAGGTCCAGTATCGTTAACTTTGCTGTCATCCATATAGCTAAACTTTTGTTCTGGTCCTTTACTAAAAAGTATTGGACTCTCGCCTTTCTTTCGAGAAGGAACAATAAAGCAGGACTTCTCTGGCCGATCATTTGAGACTTCCGTCTGAAGAGCTTGTACAACTCCCATTGTGAATGATTGGAAGCTATCTAACATTTTCAAATAATACTTAGTATAGTAGATGACATCAGTATACTGGAAAGGAGATACATCTTCATTGATATACACAGTGGTATTTACAACAGGACCTTTAGCCTTAGCAGACTTGGTCAGATTGATTACAAGAGGGGGAGAGGAAGAACGTGAAGGAAGTTTAGACTTGTTTACGACGGAGGTCAATAACAAGCGGCTCAGAGGAGGTGAGCTCCCTATTTTCCTTGTCTTTGATAACAAGTGGCTCAAAGGAAGTGAGCCGCTTTTTTTTTTATCTTGTTACGACGTAAGTCAATAACAAGAGGCTCAGAGGAGGTGAGCTCCCTTTAATCATCATCAATTGGCTGTTTCTGAATTGGCAAGTGAATAGCCAATAGTTTAGAGGACTGAGGATAAGAAACCCGCCCTTTAACAGGTATGATGAGGGTTTCACTGGACGTTGCTTCCTGATCTTCTTCTGTGTCAAGAGACAGAACAATCTTCATGAATTCCTTTTTATACATGCGAGAGTCATTGCAATATGCCTCAACTCCTTTGAAGGGATGGAGATCAGCCACCTCCTTATGGACTTCTCCATTGTCATCAACGTATTTAAAACATTGATGAAGAGTGGAAGGAACGATGTTATGTTCATGCAGGAATGGCCTCCCCAGAATAGCATTGTATGAGCAGCCATGGTTGTCGATGATATAAAAGGTAACCTTAGTGCGCAGATTGCCTATTTGTAGTTTTAGGCGAATCTTGCCCAAAGGTTCGCTTTTACCTTGGTTGAATCCCAGAATTGTGGTAATGGTAACAGAAAGACTATGCACAGGTATTTTCAGTGCATCTAGCATAGTCTTCGTCATAATGCTGAGAGCGGACCCAGGATCAATCAATAGACGATCAACCTTCATGGAATCGATATAGCCCGTAAAATATAGAGGACGGTCATGTCGATTATCTTCTAGCAGCATATCGTCCTGCGTAAAAGTGATATTCGGCATCAAGTCCAGAACACTGTGGCAGTATAGGCAAGAAACTGGTTCTGCTTCCAGCTTCTTGAGGAAAGTCAAGCAGGTTTCTGCTTGCATCAGGGCTTCACTTAGAGTTTCCCGAGTCTCTCTGGAAAGACGCAAGAGCTCGAAGATTGACAATCTGGCTGGTGTATTAGCTAATTGAACCAAAATATCGAAATTGTAAGGCTTCTCAAATCCTGTGAGTGATAATTTCTTCAGAGGTTTGTCGAAGCAGACTTGTTGCTTGTCTACTGCAGTAGATTTGGGAGGAATAGACACCACTACTGGTGCAGATGCAGAAGGATTCTCCTCAATAGATGCAGGTTGTGCTGGAGCAGACTCCGAAGAAGACTCTGGAGCTTCTGGGACTTCCCGTTGATATGTTTTTCCTGATCTGGTGCCGATCAAGATCTCTTCTTCGTTTGTAGGGTCGAAGGACACCATGTTGCAAATCTTTATCTTGCCTTTAGAACGATCTTTCTTCTTGGAATATGAGACTTCAAACTCTGAAGCGAGATCAGGATGGATCCACATAATTTCACCATTATCAAGAGATAATGGAACAAGGCCTTTATTCTGAGAAAGAGGGAGATTCTCAATCTCAAGAGTAGCTTTGGGGATTGGAATGACGCCGTCTTGCACCATCAGAGGAGGAAAGTCTCCAAATTGAACTGAGACCATGTTTGTGGTCACAGTCTTTTCGTCTTGTTGAAGAGTGATAACCCCAGCGTTGACTAGCTCTTGGATCTTGCCTTTGAGCACGTAGCATGCTCGAATAGGATGTCCAACAAACCTGTGATAGACACAATATTTTGGATGGTCAGTCTTACCAACCTCTTCCGTCCTTTTAGGGTCGGGTAATTGCAGTTTGTTGCTCTTTGTAAGACATTCAAAGATACCCATGATGTCATCTTCATCGAAAGAGTACTCTTCTTTAGGACGTGGTGCTCTTTGAGGTTGTTGTGATGGAGTATGTGCAGATTGAGCAACATTGACAACCAGTGCTTCTTTATTCTTTAGATTTATGGCCAAAGCTTCTTTAGGAGTAGATGTATCTTTACCCCTCTTGTTATTTTGGTGATTGTTGTTAGAGTTTGAGCTATGATCGCCTTGGTCAGGATTCATGTGAACCCCCAATGTCTTGAATTTTTCAGCGCTGAGTTCTGCTGCCTTAGCATTAATAATGAAAGAAGGCCAATCCTGGAATTGAGTTGCCCCTGTCCACATACTGATAATTGGCAAGAGATTATTCTTGCAAGTATCGATTGTAACAGCAGATGGTGTTCCCATTGGCATTTTGAGAGCTTCGCGATGGAACCTCTCGATAAATTGCTCAGCAGGCTCATTATTTCTTTGTTTAATTTTAATGAGGGCTGACATGGTCATGTCGTTGACGCCTTCATAAAATCGTTCAAGGAACATCTGTTTGAAACCAGCAAAAGAAGTGATACATCCGTCTGGTAGACTTCGGTACCAGTCATAAGCAGCGCCAGTTAAACAACTGACGAATACCCGAGTAAGAAGGGCATCATTAGGCTGAAGAGGATCAGTCATCAATTCAAAATGATTAATATACTGATTGGGAGATGAAGTGCCATCGAACTGCATAATGGTGGGGAATTTGTATTTTGGTGGAAACTGTATTTTCTTCCATTCGGCGGGATAGGGTTGTTTAATGCCCAACCGTTGTAAGCCTTCCCTTTGTGTATAGGCTTCAAATTGATTCCGCAATTGTTCAACAGCATCATTAGCATTCCCTGAAGATTGAGGATTGCTAGATTGATTGGTAATGACCGGAGGAGGAACCGCATGGTAAGCATCACCCCCAGCACCAGTTTGGCTAAGAGTAACCTGAGCTGGTACTGTGATGTTCGGAAGAGGTGGTACCCCCAGACCAGGGTTCTGAGGAGTGGAAGAAACCAATGGTTCAGGAGTTATAACTGGTGGAGTATGCTGAGCCATAATAACATCATGCATTTTAGCCATCATTTTGGCCATAGTCTTCAGTTGTTCTTCTAGTGCAATAATCCTTTGATTCTGATTGTTGGAACCAGAAGCATCTTGTTCTTCAGTGACGTATGCTATCACTTCTCGTGCCATGACAGATGATACAGTTTGTTCAGAGCTATCACTGTCGACAGCATAGTCAGAACTACCCCCAGCATGAGAGGTAGAGATATCACGGTAAGGAAAATTCCTTTGACCTATTGTTTCTCGGCTTCGAGATCGAGTATGCTGGTAAACACCATCATCTGATTCTCGAAGTCGGTCAAGATAGTGCTGGCTGGGTCTCCGGTTCTTTCCGTGCTTGCATTTTCTACCCCCAGAATCTCTGGAAGTCATGTTGACGGAGGCAAATATTACCTCTTCTTCATCATCAGTCCTTTGATCAACAGAAGGGAAAGTCAAACGCTCGAAGACAGAACGTTTGGTTGTTTGGCAACAACATTTGATAACCACTTCGTGAGGATGATTGCAATGATGAACATGTGATTGTTTAGGAGAAGTGGGGGTGATATCCCGTTTCTGCCTGAGATGATCCCGAAGATCAGAGACAACGGGACGAGAAGAAGTAGCAGGGATATATTCATGGATGACATTTGGAACATGGTTCCGATTTCGTAAATGTTCGATTCCATGAGTATAAAGAGAGGTACTCGTCTGATTGGCATAATTGTCAGGATTCCTTGCCTCAAAAGGTTGATATTGAGGCAAGTTGACCTTAGCATGCTTGCGTTTCACAGAGGTAGGTTTTGATTGGGGTTTTCTATTAAGATATGCCCGTAAATCATTTAAACCGCCCCTGGGAACCTCAGTTTGTGAAACTTGTAATTTGCCTTGTTCGGATCGTGAAATCCGCAAATTAGGCAATTCCTGAATATTTGCCTTGGGAGTAGGTAAAATACCTCTCTGATTAGTACGAGAACCCTTGTTAAGGAGGATATTCGTAATAATAGGTGCAGAGGCACTATCAGTTGGATCCTCCTCGATAAGAATCGAAGAAGACTTGGAAAAGGCCAGAGGACCTTTCCCATTGTTTTGAGATGAAAGGATAGCTAAAGAGCATTTCCCTCTGTTATCTTTCAAGTTTTGAGCTTGGGAAGATTGGGAGAAGACCAAGGGGCCTTTTCCTTTTGATGGAATGGAAGAAGGAACAGCCAAAGGACTGTCCTCAGCAAACTGCGCCTGAGCAGTTTGGGGTTTCTGGATTCTGGAGTGATTCGGAGTAGACTGCGCCTGAGCAGACTGCGCCTGAGTAGACTGCGCCTGTTTAGTCAGGGCAGCAGATGTATTGGATTGAGCCTTGGCAGCAGCAGAAGATTTGACTTGTGCCAATTTGGCACAAACTGTGCCAGAAGAAGGTTTGGTGGCAGACTGCGCCTGTTTCCCTAAGGAGAGAATAGACTGCGCCTGATTGTGAGACAGAGATTGTGTTGTTTTGGCATGAACTGTGCCAAAAGATGGTTTGACAGCAGACTGCGCCTGTTTCTCTAAGGAGAGAACAGACTGCGCCTGATTACCAGAGATAGACACTGGTGTCTTAGAAACAGCAGGTTGTGCCGAGGAAGTGGCAGCGTTCTTCATTAGAGAAGTAGCAGAGTTCTTGGGAGCCCACACTGAGCGAGTCTTGCTCTTGACGAAAGTCGTAGTGCGGCGAGGAGTGCTTTGTGCATTAATCAGTGCTTCGTAGGCCGTTTGGTCGACTTTCACGACCAAAGTCTTCTGCGTCGAGCCGATAGACGCCGTGTCACATTGAGTTGTCACCTTTTCATCAGAGGAAAAGGTCGTCCCCAGCAGAGTCGCCATTTTGTTTGCAAAAACAAAAGTATGATATTTATTTCACAAACTTTGTAAAGAATATTACAAGAATTCTGGGAAAGTACAACTATAGGAATCCGATCAGAAAACGATCGCTTTATCCTTTGGACGATGTGAACTTTTGAAGACGAAAGCTTTTGAAGATGACTGAAGGCAGGAAGCCTCTGATGGAACGAAGGCAGGAAGCCTCTGATGAACTGAAGGCGAAGAGCCTCTGAAGAACGCAGCAGCACTTTAGCAAGAACTCCTGGATTCTCTGAAGAGAATAATCTCTCTGTGTGTAATCTGATCTCTCTGATCTCTCCTCTGTTGAATGGAAACGAAACTCTATTTATAGAGTTCTGAAATAACTGTTTTGGGCAGTTATTCTGGAGAGTGCCTGGTTGAAGTGCGCCTGTTTTGAGCACGTATGACAAACTGCGCCTGTTTTGAGCACGTATGACAAACTGCGCCTGTTTTCACTCCATTATCACGAACGTGCACCAACTGCTCTAGACACGTGGCATTATTTGATTGACATGCGCTTGGTCGTGTACAGTTAGTGGGACACGTGTTGGACATGTAGAGTGGTAGTTAGGCGTTGATTTAGTCAAAGCGCGCCTGTTTCAGAGACACGTGGCAAGCTCTGAATTGATGTTGTATTGAACTGCGCCTTCTTCACTGAGACGTAAGCGCAATCTGCAAAGTGTGCTTGATATAGTCAAAAGTAGGCACAGTCTGTCGATAGTGCCTGGTTCTTCGATGTAGGTGCAATCTGTCTAGACAGCTATCATATCTTCCTCGAGTGCTACGCTGTCAGAATAATGATGAGATGTTATTTCGATTTACGTGCTATCAGATAATAATGATTATGTGATCTACGCGCGGTTTGAGAAACGCGCCTCTCTGAGTACTGAATAGGCGCTATTTGAGTTTGATTGAGAACTAGGCACAGTCTGCCCTATTGACGGAAAACTAGGCGCAGTCTGCCCAGATTCATGAATTAGGCACAGTTTGGCTAGCTGGCTGAAAACTAGGCTCAGTCTGCCCTGTTTACGGAAAACTAGGCGCAGTCTGCCCAGATTCATGAATTAGGCACAGTTTGTCTTTAAGCAGTCAACTAGGCGCAGTTTGATTTTTTTTTTTTACCTACAAATGTGACGTAGCGACTATCGGGAAGACGCAGAAGACACTGGTTGTGAAGATCAACCAGACAGCCTACGAGGCTATGATCAACTCCAAGACCACTCCTCGCACTGCAACCAATTTTGCCACAGGCAAAGTACGTCCAGTGTGGGTCCCAAAGACTGCTGCGCAGTCTATTGATGCTGCCAGCAAGACTTCTGCGCAGTCTGCTATCAAGACTGCTGTGCAGTCCAAAGCTTCTGTTATCAAGCCTGCTGCACAATCTGTCTCTGCTACTGCTGCACAATCTGCTATTGCCAGTACACATAAGACTTCATATGCTGCCTTAGCCAAGTACAAGACTCCTATGCCTCTGGCATAATTGGCTGCCAATATGTCTGCGCAAACCAATGCTCCAGCATCCAGAGTCCACCCTAAGCACTCTGTAGCAAGAACTCCTGATGCGCAAACCACAGTTTCTGTGGCCAAAACCAGTGCGCCATCCATTCATGCGCAAGCTAATCCTGCGCAATCCAAGAGTGACAGCCTTTTGGCTAAACTCTCTTCTTCTCATAAAAAGGAGAAGAGCTCTGTTCCTCCTCTCAAACACCCTGTTGCTCCTGTGCAATCTACTTGGGGTAGTTCTTTGGCTATTCCTCTTCCCCTTCAAAACAAAGGAAAAGGCCCGTTGGTCTTTTCTAAAACTTCTTTGTCCCATGACTTGGAAGTCAAAAGAGGGAAACGCTCTTTAGCTAACCCTTCTTCACAAAACAAAGGAAAAGGTCCTTTGGTCTTTTCTCAATCTTCTTCAGTTTTTACCGAAGAAGATCAATCTGAACGTGCCTCGGCACCAATCAGTACTAGAACTCTTTCAAACAAGGATTCTTCTTTCCTTTATGACAAGAGAACTTGTACTGACCAAAGAGGTATTCTGCCTACCCCGGTAGCAGAATTCCAGGACCTCCCAACTCTTAAGATTTCCCGTTCCAGACAGGAAAAACAGCTGGTGTCTCAAACAGAAACCCTTGGGGGTGAGTTTGCAGATTTAAGGACTTATCTCAACAGACCCACTTCGATGAAATACAAATAGCCAATATCGAAGACCAAACATCATCAAAAATAAATCTCCAGGATTAAAAATCCCGACACTTATGCCAATGAAGTTAGCACTTCCCTGTACACTCAAGGGACTAAACATTTGAAGAATCGGAATCATGTTCTGAACATTATCAAAGAACAGATCCTTAGAGTTTTTCTCATCCTGCTGTTGTTCCCGATCTCCGAGAACATCTTAGACAAAAATGAGACAATGTTTCAACACCTTCAGTTCAACCATCTGATCATCATTGCAACCACAAAGTCATCATCCAATGTTGTTGTCAAACAACAAAATGATCTGTCTTCGATCGTCTGACTTTTGTTAAATCTGAAGCTATGTCAGAAGAAGATGAAGTCTTGTATGCTTCTATCAACATGACTTCCCGAGACACTGGGGGTAGAAGGTGCTTTAAGCATGGCAAACCTCGTAAACCAAGTCAACCGTATTTAGAATTACTCCAAGAATCTTCTGAAGGAGTGTTTCGATATACCCGTTCTCGAAGCCGAGATACAATCGGTCAAAGGAATCTTCCTCAAAACCCTTCAGGTTATCTTCCTACTTCTCAGTCAGGAGACGACTCTTTCTCCGACTATGATGCATACAGCGAAAGCTCTGAGCAGACAGTGTCTTCCACTGTACCAAGAGAAGTGACAGCTTATGTTGTCAATGAAGATCCAGACGCTTCAACTTCTGTAAATCAGGAACAACGAATCGCTGTACTAGAAGACAATCTAAAAACCATGGCTGAAATGGTTGCTAGTATACATTCTATCATAGTAGCACAACATGCCACACCACCAACTATACCTACTGCTGTAAATCCAGAGATTATAGCATCTTCAGTACCTGCCAATACTGGACTGGGGGTAGTGTCTCCTCAAATGCCTCCTGTACAAGTACAAGTTCAAACTATACCTAGTCAGTCAGGAGCTGGGGGTAGTGCTTACAATGCTGTTCCTCCTCCTACCACTCTAACTCAACCTGCTCCTTCTTCGTCATTTGAAGACGCCAATGAAGCTGTCAAACTCTTACGAACCCAGTTCGAAGCTTTTAAAGAGAACGACAACTTGCAAAGATTGGGGATCAAGCAGCCTTATCCAGTTGAATGGAAAGAAGTCCCGTTCCCACCAAAGTATAAGATCCCAACGATCTCTTTGTTTGACCGCAGTACTTCTCCTAGTCAGTTCATCAATCATTTTAAGGTAATGACCGTTCAACTCCAGCCAAATGACGCTCTTCTTACCAGAGTGTTCGTCGGTTGTTTAGCTGGCGTAGCATACGACTGGTACAGAAGTATGCCCGATGGTTGTATTACTTCCTTCTCAGGTCTTAAGCAAATCTTCCTGGAATGGTTCTATGAAGGATTCAACGACATGACTATGTCGGCTCTCAACAAAATCAAACAGAAACACAATAACACTGCTGAGAGTTTCATCGAACGGTTCCGCCGTGAAGCCTTGAAGATGCCTTCCGGAACTCCAGCTGCTGTCACTATTGATACTTGTAAGGCAAATCTTTTGCCTATCATCAGTATGTGGACAGGATCTACCCAGTTCCAAGATTGGCCTTCATTCATTGTCAACGCCAAAGCTACGAAAGTGAGTGCTGAGAAATTCAAACAATTAGGGGTACAAATGTCTAACCCCGACCGAGATGAACACCAGACATCAGGTGGTGATAACCGCTAGAACAACCGCAAAGCAAAAGAGACTTTGAACATCAATCTGAACAAGAATAAAGAGTCTCTAGCCGTTAATGTAGCTCCGCCTACATCCACTTCCACTCCTTCTGTACCTCCACCGAAGGAACCTCGTCCGAAAGTAGAATATTCCTTCGACGAGAATGACACTGCAAGCATTTTTGATTGCTTACTCAAAAGCAACAAGATTCAGCTCCCAGACCCAAAGAAATCTGATGCAGTCGGTAAGACAGATCATCCTAAATATTGTGTCTACCACAGGTTCATTGGACACCCTACTCGAGCATGCTACGTGCTCAAGGGCAAAATTCAAGAGCTTGTCAATGCTGGTGTCGTTACTCTACAGCAAGATGAGAAGACTGTTACTGCAAACATGGTTTCGGTCCAGTTTGGTGACTTTCCTCCGCAGATGGTACAACACGGTGTCATTCCTATTCCCAAAGCTACTCTTGAGATTGAGAATCTCCCGCCTCCACCAAGTGAAGGTCTTGTTCCCTTGTCTCTTGACAGCGGTAAAATTATGTGGATCCATCCAGATCTTGTTTCCGAGTTCGAAGTTTCCTCTTCTTCTAAGAAGAAAGACCGCTCCAAAAGCAAGACAAAGACTTGCAACATGGTGTCTTTTGACCCCATAGTTGACGAAGAAATTTTGCTAGGCACCAGATCAGGGAAAGCTTACTTGAAGGAGTACTCAGATACTCAAGAGAATCCTGCCTCTTCTTCTGAACCTGTTCCAGTACAATCTACTTCCTCTGAAGAGATTCCTTCCACATCCTCACCAGTTGTAGTGCCTATTCCTCCCAAGCCGGTGGTTGCTGACAAAGGCAAGCCACAAGTCTGCTTTGATAAACCCCTGAAGAAATCATCTCCTACAGGACTTGAAAAGCTGTATAACTTTGATATATTGGCTCAATTAGCCAATACACCGGCTAGGCTATCAATTTTCGAGCTCTTGCACCTTTCCAAAGAGACTCGAGAAACTTTAAGTGAATCTCTGATGCAGGCTGAAACTTGCTTAACTCTTCTCAAAAAGCCGAAATCGGAACCAGTCTCTTGCTGTCATTGTCATAGTGTCCTGGAGTTGATTCCAAACATCACTTTCACTCAGGATGATATGCTACTGGAGGATAATAGACATGATCGTCCTCTCTACTATACAGGGTAGGTCGATTCGATGAAAGTCGATCGTATCCTGATAGATCTAGGGTCTGCTCTCAGCATCATGCCAAAGACAATACTAGACGCATTGAAGATACCAGTGCATAGTCTTTCAAGCACAATCACCACTATCTTGGGATTCAACCAAGGAAGGAGTGAACCTTTGGGCAAGATCTGCTTAAAACTCCAAATAGGCAATCTTCGCACAAAGGTAACCTTTTATATCATCGACAATCATGGTTGTTCTTACAACGCTCTTCTGGGAAGATCTTTCCTCCATGAACATAACATTGTTCCATCAACTCTTCATCAATGCTTTAAATATGTTGATAACAAAGGACAAGTTCACAAGGAAGTTACAGACCTTTATCCTTTCAAGGGTGTCGAAGCATACTGTAATGACGCTCGTATGTATAAGGAAGAATTTATGAAAGTGGTATTGGCTATGGATACTGAAGAAGACCAAAAAGCGGTGCCCAAAGACACTCTTATTATACCTGTCAAAGGGTGCGTTTCTCATTCTCAGTCTTCTAAACCATTGGCTATTCACTTGCCAATTCAGAAGAAATCGGTTGATGGCGATCAAGATAAAAGGGAGCTCACCTCTTCTGAGCCACTTGTTATCGACTTACGTCGTAACAAGGACAAAAAGTAGCTCACTTCTTCTGAGCCTCTTGTTGTTAATTTAAATCACAACAAGGAAAAAAAGGGAGCTCACCTCCTCTGAGCCGCTTGTCATCGACCTCCGTCGTAACAAGTCTCTTCCATGTTCTTCTTCTCCCCCTCTTGTAATTAATCTGACCAAGCCTGCTAAGGCTAAAAGTCTTGCTGTAAATACAGATGTACAAATTAATGAAAAAGCATATACTTTCCAGTATACTGATGTTATTTATCATACTAAATGCTATTTGGATATGTTAGATAGCTTCAAATCATTTACAATAGGAGTTGTATAATCTCTTCAAACGGAAGTCTCATTTGAGGATCCAGATGACTCTTACCGTATTGTCCCTGCTCGAAAGAAAGGCGAAAGTCCAATACTTTTTAGTAAAGGACCAGAACAACAATTCAGCTATACGGATGATAGCAAGCTTAACGATACAGGGCATCTACAAGTCCGTCGTTATAGTCAACAATCAAAAGACATCATCCGTAAGATGGGTTATGACTTTAAAAATGGTCTCAACTACGGTAAGGGTAGACGAACTCCTATTCGTACGGCTGTTCCAAAAGGAAAATCTGATATGTATTACAGCAAGATCAAAAGAGGTCTCGGATATGCTTCTCCTCCGATGTTATCCCCAGCAGTTTTCGACTCTGATAGCGAAGAACGCTCTAACTCTTCTGATTCTAGGTCATGGGTGTAGTGCCCCGACCCGCAAGATGCCTTATGATGGATGGTTGATTTGATGAAGCCTTGTTGGACTTGGGATTATGCGAAGGATCGCTTGGAAGACTATGCGATCGTGGCGGGAATCGTCCTATGAATGTGAGTAGTATTGAACCCTTCAAAGATCCTTTAGCTTCACGCTTAAAATAAGGATAGTATGCTATGTTTCTTGTTGAATTGCTCAATAACACCTTGCATGGAATTTGGAAAGATAATGAAAGATAATAATCACATGAACGTAAACTGTTGTGGCTAAGTGAATTGTATGCTTGTACGCTGTTACGATGAATTGCATGACAGGTGAAGGCAAAGTCCCAAATACTTGGGCAGGTGAGTATATTGAGCTTTGGCTCAATGAATAGATGGCAAAACAGATGTTAAGACCCAAAGAACTGGGCAGTGAGTATGCTTGAATTGCATTCAAATGAATGAATGCTAAAACAGATGCTAAGTCCCAGGAATTTGGCGGTGAGTACACTGAGTTGGTTGGAAAGATGTTTGGTATCAAAGATATGGCAAGGCATTGGGTAACCACATTCTATTATCCTGTCGCCGATGTAGAATGTTGATTACGCCAAGACCCTGGATTAGGCAGATGATAATGTGAGCATTAGCTCAAGGCAAGATGGCTAGATGGCAAGATGGTAATACGAATGAGAATGATGGTTTTGCTTAGTTTTCCTTATCATGTATTATATGTTTTCTTCTTAGATAAGTTGTATATAGTTGCATGGTCATGGACAACTTGTCGACAAGGTGGTTTCTCGAACGGTATTCCTGGGCCATGGAACCCGGTTCGTCCTAGGGGAAACCAATGCCGAAGTAGTGGCAGTGCTGAAGTAGTAGCACGGTATACAGGACTTGCAGTGGGGCTAGCTACCTGCACTGGCAAGGGCGCTGTATACCTGTAAGACGGTCCAGGATGGCGTGTCGCCAGTGACCTTTATATAGATAGGTCGGGTGCTAATGATGTCTTATGCAGGCAGAGTAAGTTATTACTCAAATACAGGGAAGGATGTCGGCTGTTAGTAAGAATCACCTGAACGGTGATATTCATATTGAATCATGATATTGCTTCTAACAATGTCTTGTGCAGGCAGAGTAAGTATTATAAATGTACAGGGATGGCTACACGACCGTGGGTAAGAATCACCAAAGGGTGATAACAGTATGCTTTTAATTATGTTGGCTATGAGATTTGCATGCTTTACTTCTTGTCGGCTATAACATGAAATTGACCCTAAGGCAACGAGAAAGACCATTGATAATAATGTTCTGTAACATGATTACTTAGTGTTGTCTTCTTAGGTGAGTTGGGCCAGCACCGCTCGCCAGTACATTGATGATGTACTGACCCACGTTGTGGGCAATATTACAGGTGTTTGCTTGGGGAAAATCCTGTGAATCAGTGCTTGGCATAGATGAATCGGATGGGTGTGCAGAAGCTCTTCTTGCATGACGATGTCTTCTGCTATACGGGACATAATATATGGAACAGTGGAACTCAGATGTACCAGTGAGATTATAGCCAAATTTGGCAAGTCATTGTAAAGAAGTCGTTATATTCATTTGTAGCCTAAAGGGCAAGTGTATACATTCAGTTGGCTACTCAAGAGTCTTGTATTCAGTTGTAAACTCTGTATTCCACTGCAAGTCTTGTAATCCATTTTGAATATCAATAAAGAGATACATTTCTATATAAATTGTGTGACTTCAATTTATCTGCTTGGTTCCGCTGCGTTGTCGATGTTTTCTGAGAATTACCAGAAACTGTAATGGTTTTGCCTTGTACAAGTGCAATCTAGACTTGTACGGCATCACGCCCAGTGGCTAGTTTTCGATCCTCCGGGATCGGGGCGTGACATAATGGTATCCGAGTACGGCTTTACGTCCTTGGATTCCTATTCGATTTGTTTCGAATCAATGTTGCTACTAAGATGATTCTAAGCTGCTTCCGCGATGATTCAAAGATTGCTTCCGCGATTATTCAAAGTTGCTTCCGCGGTGAATCAAAGTTGCTTCCGCGAATACTCAAAGTTGCTTCCGCGATGAAATCAAAGTTGCCTCTATGATGATTCATAGTGCTTCTGCGATTGTTCTGTGTTGCTTCCAAACTATTCTATGTTGTTCCCTTAACTGAAAGTCCGTTGATCATTCTAACCTCTCACTGGGTGTTCCATACAATAAGTCTAAATATGTGGGCTGTGATATGTGTGCTTAGTTGAATTTCTAAAGATACCAAAAAGAATAACAATGATGCGATGCGTAAGTTTGTGATGTATGCTGGATGTCTTATGTGTGGGATTCTTTGAATCGATTGTTATGCAGCAATCGACAGTGGGTGATGGCATGGTATATTGGAACAGAATGTGCATGGATTTCAGTGAATGGGAATCGACAGAATCTTGAGTCGATATTTGTGGTCAGCATAACCACTGCAGGATGGATAGTCCATGTTGGACATTGGTTTGATGCGAAGGAATATTGTGTTTGGAATGGCTTGAGCTTTGGGTGGTATATTACATATACCCTTGTCGTGATAAGATGTTCCTTGACCCTTGATGTGTTGTGATTTTGTGATTGCCTTACCTATTATGGTATTGGGTGGTATCGAATCGTAGCTGAGCATACGATTGATACATGTTGGCTAGGCGTGTTCCTTGATTGTTAAGTTGGATGACCCGTTGTGAGATTTTGATGTGTTCAGATGGACCATCGCTAGACCTTGTCGGTTAGCATTAAGTTGCGTAATAAGAGAATTGAGAATATGAAATGGATGCCTTGGTTGGGAAAGAAAAGAATTTCAGATTCAGGCGAGTACTTGAATCAGTTGGGTAGAAGGATTGTAGGCTTGGTAACGATAGTGTGGTGTTGCTATCGAATGATTTTGCGGGAATAACTATGGACCGAATATTGAACGATGTTGGAATTGAGTATAAGAAATTGCATGTTGGATATCGATAGAACTGATGGTAATGTTAGACGCTTATCGGGATGTTGCGAATGATTTAGAAGATACAGAGAGTTGTATCGACGACCAAAAAGTTAGAGAATGGGCTTGTGGAATAGATGATCTTAGCACGTGGTGCAGTGTGCTTGAAGGAAATTGACGTCCCGAATTAACAAGTTATGACCCTTGACTATTTTGAGGCATAGAGAATGGGTACTTGTTCCTTGATGTACGAAAGGGTAGATGTCCCTTACGAGAGTCGAATGGCTGGAATACAAATAAGTATCGAGGTGCAGCGATATGTAATAGACCCTGTCAATAGATGATGTTGTCGCATGGATAACAAGTTTGGTGGGATATAGAATTGTTGGATTATGACTTAGCCGATGAGTTATGTCATGTCCACTAAGATGACCGATATATGATGCGAGATGATTGGTGCCATAGAGATTGGATCGATACATGAATAGTAAATCTTCTTATGGAATCATAAGGAGATGATACAAAACTAATATTGATGGTTAACGTGAATTGCTAAGAGATGTCCGTGTTGGTGTTAGAAAATTTATAAGTGATGCCTCGGAAGAAATATGATTATAGTTGCCTGATTTTTTGTTGGTTAAAAGAGTACGGACCGTATCGATGATCTAAGAATATGGGAAACGATTATGTCGCGAAGAGACCGTAAGAAAGAGATCATAAGTGATAAAGTATTGAGATAACAATGTCGGATGATGATTCAGAATAGTTGACCCGATTGAATAGACATATGAGTACGATATGAGGATGCAAGTCGGATTGAACAAGTGATGCTATGTCTATGCAAATAGAAATTGAAAGTTGAATATTCTATTGAGGAGTTTTATATGATAGCTTCGAGATTGACCCATAGAATTGTGGGATAGAATTGTTGGATAGAATTGTCGGATAGATTTGGTCGGTTGCGGGTAAGTCTAGAATGAGACTTCGTTGGGTATGACTCGAGTATGAGTACGGGTAGAAAGATTTGACCCTAGATTTTTGGCTAGTTGCCTAGATGGTCGGTTGGTTGCCTAGATTGTTGGCTAGTTGCCTAGATTGTTGGTTGCTTGCTTAAGTCTCAGATTTGTTGGCTATGTTCTTCAGTTGTCCGTGTTGGGTATAAGTTCATAAGATTGGGGTGGTGTCCCATGTCCCTAAGTTGGTCAGACCATAGAGTTGCCCTATGTTGAGAATTGGTTGCCTCTAAGATAAGAGATAAGTATGTCCCTGATAGCTACTCATCTCATATGGGTTAGCTGAATGTCTGGTTTAGCTTAGATTAGCTGACCGTAGAGACTTGATTGTATGCTAAGTTGACTATTGGAAAACCGTAGGATGCCCCTATTGGTGTTGCGTGAGTATAGTTGGAATGAATAAGATGTGTTGGAAGGTAGGCTTTGGAATGGAATAGATATTTGGGAAATTTTGATGTTATAATGTTGGATGGGATGAAGGATCATGTTGGTTTCGAAAATTGAGTTGCCTTGGTTGAAATGTTGGGAATTGTTAGAACTGGTTGGATTGGTTGATTGATATTGAGCTGCGAAAATTGTTGGTAGTGCCTTGAGATAGTTGGGATAACTTTATTGACCGAATCAGAATTGAGGATAAGTGTAATGACGGAATTGGACAGTACATGTAGCCGAGATCGGCGAATGTGAATATGAATGACCCTCAGAATTAATGTTGCTGGAATATGATAGTTGCCTATACGAGAGGATAAATACGTTGGCTTGATCAATACGAGAAAATGTTGGAGGACAGCAAGAAATGTTGCTAGAGTGAAATTGTGGTACAATTTGAAGGATGGTACGATTTGGAAGATGGATCATGATTGGGAAAGTTACAAGTTGCAAACAAAGTATATGGATGCGAACGATGATGAGTACAAGATTTGATCGACGAGAATCGGGGTATCGAAATAAAATATGGCAATAGGATTTATCAACTTTGGTGGCTTGGAAGACAATGAACTTGAAAGGAATACTTAATATATCTAAGTCCGAATACTTTGGAAAATGTTGGATCGGTTGAGGAAAATGTCTTGATTTGAATTGGCAACATCTATTGTGTTATTAATTGGTTGGAGTATCGAATAAACAAAGTAGGATTATACGAGATGCTCAAAAAGAATTACTGATGTTCGAAAAGGAATTGGTACACCGTAGCTCGTTCGTTTTCTCTATCACTGAACTTGGCTGAAGTGCATGTATTTCGGGGACGCCTAAAATATGTGTATGATTCCGACTGAGTGGTATGCTGAATTCAAACAAAGCCACGGAGAGAATTATCATGTGCTAAGGATTTGCATGAGTGTCGGAGGAAAGATCAAAGATAGTAAACTATGTTGAATCAATTGGGATGCTGTAACGAGACGGTACATTACTTGAAAATCAATCGAGAGATTGCGAAGAAATAGTAAATGGTGTAAGTTGATCGTTGAGAAGTTTCATGAAAAGTTGGTTGAAGTTTTGGGGATGAGTTTTGTTTTAAGTTTCGAGGACGAAACTTTTTCTGGGTGGTATATATTGTAGTGCCCCGACCCGCAAGATGCCTTATGATGGATGGTTGATTTGATGAAGCCTTGTTGGACTTGGGATTATGCGAAGGATCGCTTGGAAGACTATGCGATCGTGGCGGGAATCGTCCTATGAATGTGAGTAGTATTGAACCCTTCAAAGATCCTTTAGCTTCACGCTTAAAATAAGGATAGTATGCTATGTTTCTTGTTGAATTGCTCAATAACACCTTGCATGGAATTTGGAAAGATAATGAAAGATAATAATCACATGAACGTAAACTGTTGTGGCTAAGTGAATTGTATGCTTGTACGCTGTTACGATGAATTGCATGACAGGTGAAGACAAAGTCCCAAATACTTGGGCAGGTGAGTATATTGAGCTTTGGCTCAATGAATAGATGGCAAAACAGATGTTAAGACCCAAAGAACTGGGCAGTGAGTATGCTTGAATTGCATTCAAATGAATGAATGCTAAAACAGATGCTAAGTCCCAGGAATTTGGCGGTGAGTACACTGAGTTGGTTGAAAAGATATTTGGTATCAAAGATATGGCAAGGCATTGGGTAACCACATTCTATTATCCTGTCGCCGATGTAGAATGTTGATTACGCCAAGACCCTGGATTAGGCAGATGATAATGTGAGCATTAGCTCAAGGCAAGATGGCTAGATGGCAAGATGGTAATACGAATGAGAATGATGGTTTTGCTTAGTTTTCCTTATCATGCATTATATGTTTTCTTCTTAGATAAGTTGCATATAGTTGCATGGTCATGGACAACTTGTCGACAAGGTGGTTTCTCGAACGGTATTCCTGGGCCATGGAACCCGGTTCGTCCTAGGGGAAACCAATGCCGAAGTAGTGGCAGTGCTGAAGTAGTAGCACGGTATACAGGACTTGCAGTGGGGCTAGCTACCTGCACTGGCAAGGGCGCTGTATACCTGTAAGACGGTCCAGGATGGCGTGTCGCCAGTGACCTTCATATAGATAGGTCGGGTGCTAATGATGTCTTATGCAGGCAGAGTAAGTTATTACTCAAATACAGGGAAGGATGTCGGCTGTTGGTAAGAATCACCTGAACGGTGATATTCATATTGAATCATGATATTGCTTCTAACAATGTCTTGTGCAGGCAGAGTAAGTATTATAAATGTACAGGGATGGCTACACGACCGTGGGTAAGAATCACCAAAGGGTGATAACAGTATGCTTTTAATTATGTTGGCTATGAGATTTGTATGCTTTACTTCTTGTCGGCTATAACATGAAATTGACCCTAAGGCAACGAGAAAGACCATTGATAATAATGTTCTGTAACATGATTACTTAGTGTTGTCTTCTTAGGTGAGTTGGACCAGCACCGCTCGCCAGTACATTGATGATGTACTGACCCACGTTGTGGGCAATATTACAGGTGTTTGCTTGGAGGAAATCCTGTGAATCAGTGCTTGGCATAGATGAATCGGATGGGTGTGCAGAAGCTCTTCTTGCATGACGACGTCTTCTGCTATACGGGACATAATGTATGGAACAGTGGAACTCAGATGTACCAGTGAGATTATAGCCAAATTTGGCAAGTCATTGTAAAGAAGTCGTTATATTCATTTGTAGCCTAAAGGGCAAGTGTATACATTCAGTTGGCTACTCAAGAGTCTTGTATTCAGTTGTAAACTCTGTATTCCACTGCAAGTCTTGTAATCCATTTTGAATATCAATAAAGAGATACATTTCTATATAAATTGTGTGACTTCAATTTATCTGCTTGGTTCCGCTGCGTTGTCGATGTTTTCTGAGAATTACCAGAAACTGTAATGGTTTTGCCTTGTACAAGTGCAATCTAGACTTGTACGGCATCACGCCCAGTGGCTAGTTTTCGATCCTCCGGGATCGGGGCGTGACAATGGGATTCTGACACCAGCATTGGTGAAGTCCATCGTGTGATCGTATCTTCTAATATGGTCTCCGTTGAACTTTCGGAAGGCTATGATGAGGACGTTGAAGAAAATCCTGAAACAGATCCTTGGGCTCAACAGATGGATAATTAGTGGGTACTCCGATTTGAACAAAGAGAACCTTCTACTGAAGATCAACTAGTTCAAGTTGATGTAGGAGAAAGCGGGTCACCTCGTCAAATCTTTATTAGCAAGAATCTTCCAGAAGTAGATAAGCAAGAGTTGATTCTTCTCATTAAAGAATACCTTGATGTCTTTGCTTGGAGTTACGAAGACATGCCAGGTTTAGATCCCAAAATTGCTACTCATAAACTGAACATTTTGCCTAATGCTAAGCCAGTCAAACAACAGCAACGGTGATTCAAGCCTGAAATGATGGACGCAATTGATGATGAAGTCAAGAAGCTTATCGCTTGTGGCTTTATTCGAAAAGAACAACATCCTGATTAGGTAGCCAACGTTGTTCCAGTCCTGAAGAAAACCGACAAGGTTCGAGTCTGTATTGATTTTCGGGATCTTAATGAAGCATGTCCGAAAGATGAATTTCCTCTCCCTATTACGGATGTCATGATTGACAATACCTGTGGGTTCGAGCGAATATCTTTTACGGATGGATTCTTTGGATACAATCAGATCAAGATGAATCCCGAAGATGAAAAACACACATCTTTTCGCACTCCTCGGGGAGTCTATTGCTACACAGTGATGCCATTTGGTCTCAAGAACGCTGGTGCAACTTACCAATGGACTATGAGTACCATTTTCAGAGAACATCTTCATAAAACAGTCGAATGTTATGTTGATGATATCGCTGTTAAAAGTCGTCTGAAAGAAGATCACATCCAAGATTTGAGAACAATATTCAATCTCATGCGCCAACATCAGCTCAAGATGAATCCCACCAAGTCATTCTTGGGTGTCTCTAGTGGCAAGTTTCTCGGCTTCGTCATTACCTCTAAGGGTATACACGTGGATCCCGAGAAGATCAAAGCCATTCAAGAGATGCGTCCTCCACGCAACCTAAAAGAGCTACGAGGATTCCAAGGTCGACTTACGTATATCAGGAGATTCATTTCGAACTTGTCTGGACGCTGCAGACCATTCACTCAACTAATGAAGAAGGGTGTATCTTTTATTTGGACTGAAGAATGTCAACAAGCATTCGATGACATCAAACGATATCTCATGAACCCACCAGTCTTGGTACCACCAATCTCTGGTATTCTATTCTTAATGTACGTCCGTGCTATGGACCATTCGTTGGGTGCTTTACAAGCTCAAAAGAATAAAGAAGGTCATGAACAAGCCATCTACTATCTCAGTCGTACTATGATTGGTGCTGAACACCGTTATAGTCCGGTTGAAAAAGAATGTCTAGCCCTTATGTTCGCTATTCAAAAGACAAGGCATTATATCATCGGTCAAACTATTCATGTCATATCTCGAGTTAACCCTCTTCGGGTACTCATGAAGAAGCCCAGCACGCTCAACTCTCGGCTGGCTACATGGGCCATTCTTCTAGCCCAATATGACATGGTGTATGTTCCACAAAAGTCTGTTAAAGGTCAAGCATTGGCGGATTTTTTAGCAGCTCATCCTGTTCCAGAGACATCCAAACTTTACGATGAAATTTCAGACGAGACGTTGGAAGTCAACATGATCTCTGAAGAATTTCCAACCTGGCGTCTATTCTTTGACGGAGCATCCAGAATCGGACCCAATGGTGCTATTGTAGCAGGAGTTGGAGTTGTTCTCGTTTCTCCAGATGGATCAACTATCCAAAGAGCTTACTCTCTAGATGAATCCTGCTCCAATAATGTAGTAGAGTACAATGCTCTACTCATTGGTCTTCAATTAGCCAAGCAATTGAATATCGAATATCTCGAAGTTTACGGTGACTCTAAGCTGGTTGTCAACCAGGTTAGAGGAACTTATGAAGTCCGCCATCAAGATCTGGTACCTTACTTTGAAGCAGCAATCAACATGGCTACATCATTCAAAGCTTTTTTCATTGAATATGTACGCCGAGCATGCAATAATGAGGCAGATGCTTTGGCCAATCTTGCAGCAGTCTTAGTTATTCCCATCAGAAGACAACAAGTGGTGGTTATCTCTAATCGAGAATTGTTTTGTGTCGAAAACAATCGTAACATCGAGTTCAGTAATCTTGCTGAAGTTAATGTTATCAATGAAGATTGGAGAACTCCTTTCATCGACTTTGTGGTTCACGACATACTTCCCGAAGATCCTAAGGAGGCTACAAGTGTTCGACGACGATCTCTCCGATTCTACTACAATCAAACCACCAAGACTCTTTATCGGCGGACTTATGACGGCCTACTCTTGCGCTGTCTTGCGGGTGATGAAGCCAAACAAGTACTACGTGAAGCTCATGACGGTGTCTGCGGAGCACATCAGCCCGGTCCTAAACTACAGGATCGTATCCGACACATGGGTTACTACTGGCCCTCTATGGTATCAGATGCCATTGAATATGCAAAAAAATGTCGAGCTTGTCAAATCCATGCAGATTTCATTCATCAACCTTCAAAATTTCTACATCCGACAGCCGCTTCCTGGCCTTTCGAAGCTTGGGGCATGGACATCATAGGTCCTATCAATCCTCCTTCTTCTAGAGGACATCGGTTCATTCTAGCAATAACTGACTACTTCTCTAAGTAGGCTGAAGCTATACCTTTAGCTGAAGTCAAAACCAGCAGTGTCATTAACTTCGTCAAACACCATGTCATTTATCGATTTGGTGTTCCTCGACGAATCATCCATGACAACGGACCGCAATTCATCAGCCAGAAATTCACAAGATTCTGTGATGATCACCGAATTGACAATGTCGCTTCGACAGCCTACAATCCTGCAGCTAATGGATTAGCCGAAGCTTTCAACAAAACTATTATCAAGCTCCTCAAAATGTTTGTATCCACTAACAAACGGAATTGGAGTGAAAAGCTTGGCGAATGTCTATGGGCCTACCGAACTACGGTCCGCAACCCTACAGGCTTTACACCTTTTTCTTTGGTGTATGGCTGTGAAGCAGTTTTTCCTCTGGAACTTCAAATCTCTTCTTTAAGGATTGCCATTGCTAATGAGCTCACTACAGAGAACAATGATCTTCTTCGACTTCAAAAATTGGAGGCACTCGACGAGAAGCGGTTAATGGCTCAGCAACGTATTGAGTTATACCAAGCCCGCATCTCGAAGACTTTCAACCGCAAAGTTAAAGTTAGAGCCTTTCAACAAGGAGAATTTGTTCTAACAGTCAGATGTCCTATGACTATGACTCATATGAGCAAAGGCAAATTCGACGCAAAGTGGGAAGGTCCCTATGTTGTAAGCAAAGTCTTCTCAAATGGGGCCTATCAACTCTCAGAGCTCGACGGTCGAATTGCAATGATGCCTATCAATGGCAAATTCCTTAAAAAGTATTATGTATAAATATAAATGCTTGTAAATCATCAGACAAGTCCAAGTTCATAAATAAAATTTTATTTCATCATGAATGATAGTAAATGATATTAAGGAAGATCACTATCATCCTTCTTAACATTGGGATGCGGACCACTGCCGTCCTTCTCAAAGACACGGTCAGCAAAAGAGTCGAGAACCTCCTTGCTGGAGCCCACGAGGAACTTGCAAGCAGCCAACCTCATGGCCTCTTCTTCTTCAGTCTTTCCTGGTTCAAGCAGGAAGTCCAGAATATCTCGCGGTGGTTTTGGTGCAGACGAACCTTCGCCTGCCCCTGCCTGCTTTGGCTGAACCAGTTCGGCCGGACGTTCTTCAACGCCTTCTTCAACCTTCGGGGCGAGTTCAGTCTTCTTGGGTGCATCTCCAGACGACATTTTTATGTTAGAAAAGTGGAAGTGCTCCTTTCTGCTAAATTTTTGTTCTATTTATAGGCAGAGATTCTCCAAATAACAAAGCGACACATTCATCCGACGGTTCATCCGTTCATCTGACGGTTCATCCGTTCATCAGACGGTTCATTCGTTCATTCACATTCATCTGACGGTTCATCCGTTCATCAGACAGTTCATCCGTTCATTCACATTCATTTGACGGTTCATCCGTTCATCTGACGGTTCATCCGTTCATCTGATGGTTCATCCGTTTATCAGACGGTTCATTCGTTCATTCACATTCATTCGATGGTTCGCCCGTTCATTCACATCCATCTGACGGTTCGCCCGTTCAGTCATTATCACTTGACGGTTCATCCGTTCATCATCATCAGACGGTTTATCCGTTCATTTTGACGATTCATTTTCGTTCATTTAATCATTCACATCAGTAACTTATCATCCTTGATTAAGTTATCTATTGAAATAATAATATTCGATATATTCTGCCACGTCCATATTACCTCTGAGCAGATATAATGAATATAATTATTTTCCTACAAAATTCAGAAATATATCATGTCCTGTACCTCTGAATATATTTTCTATATCTATTATTTATATCTGAACAAGATATGCAATAAATGATAGAGCCACAACAAAATGTCTTTTATTAATCAAAATATGAGACATTACAAAAAAATACATGTACTACCAAAGATACAAAAAGTTCTTTCTAATGAGGTGGAGGTGTTATCAGACTAGCAATTTGTTGTTTCAGAGTCTGTAGTCGCTCTTCACGAGATGACATCACTATCCTTCTGGCTTCTTCCATCCCGGTTTCTTCATTGAAAGCAGGCATGGCCACCATTCGGCGAGTAATCTCAGCATCATGAGCTGCCACGTACTCATCCCTTTCTTGAATCAGAGCATTGAATTGTTGGATTACAAGTTGATGATCAGTAACTTCATTTTCTAATTCCTCCTGGAGACGAGCAATCTCTGCCCTCAGCTCAGCAGCTCTTTGCTCTTTTCTCTCAGCCATCAAGGTCACTGATTCTTGCTTGGACTGATACTCAGCAAATTTTGCAGAGAAAGCTTTATCAGCTGCCTGAGCCAGTTGTTCGAACTCTGCCTGCACTAGAGACTCCACGTCTCCTTGGTTGAGCTCTTTATAGTTTCTGATAGAAATCTCTAACTCATTCAAAATATGATCCAGGAAAGTGGCCTGAGCCTCGTCACCTTGTTCTCGGATAGCCCTTACTAAGAGAGAGGTTGGACCTCTAACCATAAAAAAATCAGTACCCTCTTTTTCCATCATTCTATTTACTAGAGGTCCCAAAGACTCAAAAAAGCATCTGGTAAATGATTGGATCACAAGATTATTAATCGCTATAGCACCAGGAGTTGCAGCTACTCCTGTTGATGACGAGGCCGCAGGATGTTCAATCTCTCGCATCTGGACAGTGGGCTCTTTGAATAAAGAAGCCAAAGTGGAGCTAGTTGCCCCTCCTGGTTGTTCCTCTGCAAAAGTAAAAATTGTCATTTTGCCTGTTGTTTGCTATTGTCTAAGAAGATTAAAAATGTAAACTGTCTTACCATGGTTGAATCCAGCAATGAGCCTATCATCTGCAGGAATAGACTCTAGTCGAGCAGAAGTAGCTTCAGCCATAACAGCTTGGCTACTGTCCGCTTCAGAACCACAGGATAAATGATGACTGCTACTAACAATCACCGTCGTTATAGGCACTATGTCCGTGCACGTCGGAGGTGCTAGAGGAGTCTCAAGATCTGCAGGAAATACAAATAAAAACGTTAGCTATCAATCTATTTAAGAGGAGATTGCTAATTTCATTTTATACCTTGAGGACCAGTGGCGGGGGTTTCCTCCGGAGCTTCTTCATCTGCTGCTTTTTCTGGAGATACTTCTACCTCAACATCCTCTTCAGGATTTAAGGTATCAGCGACGTTTTCTGGAGATACTTCTACCTCAACATCCTCTTCAGGATTTAAGGTATCATCGACAGCATTAGGAGATATATGCACTTTATCATCCCTTTCAGGATCTTGCATATCTTCATCAATATTCTCGGACGAAGAGCTCTCCTCATCTTCATCTTCTTCTGGTGCATTCCCGCTGGCAGTTGCAGCTTGGTCAAAAGAGTCTTCCAGCGGACTGTAGTTGCAATCTTCTAGAGCCGCAATCACTTCACGATCTTCCTCTTCGCGGAGAATCCTATGAGTAGGAGGAAGTTGAGTCGTCTCCGCAGTAGGTGAAAGTGATCATACAACATCTTGCTCTTCCTCCATGATATTTCCTCTGGGCTCTTCGGCCTCAGTTCTCGGATCAGGATCTTCCCTCTGCTCGATCTCTTCCCTATGTTCTGGACTAGGAGTTTTATTCCTAGACTCTGAAATAGGAGTGGGAGATGGCATAGCGAATCCCGTCGCAGCATCCACTACTATTGAAGACGGGGCTCGTCTAGAAGAAGAGGCCTTCGATTTCTTCTTTGGGCCAGCTTCTTTCTTTTCAGAGGCCTCTCAGGGCTCTCTATGTTTACAGTCTCGACTTGTCTTTGAACAGAGGTCAGTGTAGTAGCCACTTCTTGTTGAATTGTCTCGGCCAGCTGCCGAGATTGAGATCTAGTGGTAATCTTTTCAGAAGAATGATCTAAGATCAGTTTCTTCTTTGCTGCCGGAGCGGGAGGCTCCTCTCTTCTCCTCTTCTTGGCTGGAGATTTAACCACCTTCAAAGAAATACGCAGTGGTGCGTTAACCTCTTCAGGGAACATAGCGTCCCTTGAAGCTTCCAGGGGTGCATCTACTGGTTCATGCACCTCATCATTTCCTGGGAGTGACATGGCGATTCCTTCCCTCTTCAATCTTGTTGAAGACCCGAAGCTATCCGCGAGATTGAAATTCTCAGCAAAGGTGTTCAAAGATGTATAGAATACTGAGTATGTAAATAGCATCCGAGGGCCATGATTGCAATTTACTGGCATCGAGAACGTTACTTTCGTATCTCGAGCATTATAATAAGCCCAAGCTCGGGCCCCATCTATCAAGAAACCCTTTCCTTGAAGGCACGTGATAGCATTTTCCACATGGAATTGGTCATACCCGAACTGTCGAGCAAATCGACTGGGGAGATATGGCTCTAAATAACATTCTTCTTCAAACCGATACACCAAATGGGACGGTCGAATTGTCTTCAACCACTCAAAAGCTGCACGGCTCAAAGGTTGCATCTTCGAGTCAATCATATTTGTCAGCATTTGTTCATATCCAGCAGGAGGAGGAGTGCAACAAAAGTTCCATCCTTTGCTCAGGTTCAGAGCATATCTACAATCTCTCAGAGCAGTGTATTTTCACTTACCATGAGAGTATCTCCGCAAAAAGCTGCCATCGACCGGTCCCATGCCGGGGTCCATCAAAGTAGGATGGTGAAGAAGCAACCACCCAAATAGATATGTATACGGCAATTCCAACCGAGGAAATTCTTTTTCACCCTTAGCTTTCAGCATCAGATCGACGTACAGACGAAGACCGGCATTCAACCTACAAGTCATCGCTGACAAAAGATCCATCTTGTAGCCGAAGACTAATCTAACGGCGACAAAAAGAATACCGCGATGGAAGCGGTCTACAGCACTCGATCCTGGAACTACAAACCGACGGAGCCAATATGTCAGAAACCCTGCTAATTGGGCTTCTTTTGACATAAATCTATATCCTACTCTCAAATAACTCTCGAGAGTATCTCCTTTCTTCAAAGGAGGACATTGATGATCATCCTTCATCTCTTCATCCAAATCTCCACTTTCCTCCATCAGTTTCACCACGTCACTGCTGCTCAGTGGTCTAAAGAAGTCAGGATAGCATCTATCATGTTCCTTGGTCTTCGTTTCTTTAAAGTGTGTTAGATAGATTATTTCTTATTTGAACTAATCATATTCCTATCCAAATTAGTTGGTAATCCTAATCATATCTTTATTGATTGAGTTCTAATCATATCCCAATTCACTAATTGTTTTCCATTATCTATATATATTGAACCTATAAAATAAAATCATCTCTCATACCTTCTTTTCCAAAAATTCTCCTTTTTTTTCGTCATAATTACCCCCAAATTCGTCATAAATTCAGCCTTCCTTTTCAAATGTTTTACCAACTTCGAAGGGCCATAACTTCCAACTCCGGACTCCGTTTGACCTCCAGTTTTTTTTATTGAAACCGTCTCGAGGTATATTTTCTGAATATAAAATTTATTTTCAAATAATTTTAACCTAATTTTCTGGAAAATTTGTGGAGTGTCAGTTGTCCGAAATTTGACACGTTTCGGTGTTTTCGAGATTCCGGGAGAACCATGAATCGGAATCACGATCCGTTTGAAGTTTCGGAACGCTGATGAAAAAGTACACTTTATATATTTTTTTCAACAATTTTCCAAAATATTTTATTTTTTGTTTTTATTTTAGAGGTCCGTGCCATCATCTGAGATCATCTTGCGTAGTTTTGACTTCTGAGACTATTTTTGTGTCGACATGATCATATCGCTCCAGTCAACTCCAATTAAACCGAGGCAAGTATCACTATGACCTATGTTTTCTTTATTTTATACTGCATGTATTTTCGTGTCGTCTTTTCACTATTACTCTCTTATGGTTCATGATTGTCATTGTTCATGATTACTATTGTGCACGAGAGTTAGAATCGGTTGGATATACATACATGTTCATGCCTTACTCATTGTTTTCTATTGTTTACAGTTTATCGTATTGCTAATGTTTATCGTAGTGGACATGTATTGTAAGTGAGTCGGGCGGGAGAATACAACAAGTAAGCATGTGGTCAACGAATTGAATACAGACCCCCTATACATTAATTGCATAATATCAGTCATGCACCACACGTATGACTGACGGATATCCCAAGCCGTCTACATGCTGAAAGTTGGTATTCTAAAACACACAGTACACGTGACTTAATCATTGTTGCTCTATTGTCTATTATTTTTCTTTCGTCAAGTCTACCTTCTTATTGTCATCATGTCTTAGTGGTATGTCAAGTCTACCTTCATGTTGTTATCATGTCTCAAAGGTACTTTTTTATCATACAATGTCATGCCTATACTTATCTTTAGTTAAATTCCTTTTATCGTTCCTTCATGCTTGTATAATATATTGTGTAATGTAGTGTTATGGTGATCTTGCTCCAATCCTGACTGGATAACTATTTTTCAGTTGACAGATTCTTGATGACTATTCTCGATGACTTTCTCTCTTGCTTTGGGTTCCTTCGGGTGGAGTTAGAGCTATCTTGGAGGCCAACCATAGATTCTAGCTAGAATAGTCACATGTAGCGGGTTTGTATCAGTATGCAAATTTGAATGTATTATTGGAATTGTAATTAAAATAATTATTGTGAATGAGCAAAATAGAAGTATTTGTTGTACTTGAGATTTATATTGAGACCAGACAGCGTACTACCGCCGATGCTGCGGCGTAGGCTGGACTTGGCCACGAACTCGTATCCTAAAATTTGGGAGCGGGTCGTGACAAGTTTTTATGGTGGCCCATGCAGGTCCGTTTTCGCAAAATTATGCGAACTTGTGGTTGTACCTATATTAGTCGTACTACTGCAAGCCTGCGATTAGGATGCTCATTCACAATTAGGTTGATTTGATTTTTAAAAAAATGACTAGGCCTAGGACTAGGTAAACCGTGGGTAACCCATAAAATTATTTTGAATTGATTGTATGGGTAGTTAAGGTTGTTACATAGGCTACATGATTAAGGTGGTGATATTCGTTGAATTTTGAGATTTCCTATTTGATGATGTTGAAATTATGATTTGATAAGTGACTCTAATCATAGATGGATAGAATTCTCGATTGATAAATTGAATATTTTGGTTACTGTTGAAAATAAAATTTTTAGCTTTTGGTATTCTGAGGTTTAAATTTTTATATGATCGATGAATTATTAATAAGGTCGAATATTTAATTTTTAAAGGAAATAATTTTGATTTGATCAATAAAATTGAGGTATGATTTAAAAATTTATGGAATTTAAATTTTTGAGAAGATTATGAAAATGTTGAATTTTGAATTTAAAATAAAATAGAGAAACGAAGACCAAGGAACATGATAGATGCTATCCATAAAAACGAAGACCAATTATAATCTAGTATTTAGTTAAACATTTGACAAAATTAATATAAAGTCTTTAAAGAATATTTAAAATTATAACAACCATGAATAATCAAAAGCCCAAAAATCCTGGCCCATACTCAAATAATCTAGCCCACTGCTTCTAAAAATATTTAACAAAATTTATTAAAATTAAAGAGTTCAGACCCAGCCCAAAACTCAGTCCAAAGCCTCTGGCCCAACTCTCTGTTAATAAATTTAACTTAATTTCTTAAAATTCCAGCCCACAACTCGGCCCTAAGATCCGGCCTTTACTGTCTAAACAACAAAATTTAAATTGTTTAAAACTAAAACCCGAATCCTGGCCCAACCCATTGGCCCAGAAACCCGGCCCATCCAATCCAATATAATCCCTTCGTTTTCTCTCTCCTACCAGTTCGTCTCCTCGAATAATCCAGAACATTCAGCGAGCATTCGAGAGAGCTCCAGTCTCTTCTCCGGCGAAGGAAACCTCCAACTCCGTCTCCGGCGAAAACTCGGTCTCCTCCCTCCGGACTTCCAGAGTACACCCTAACCCTAGGATCCATCCTCTCGTCTCTTCTTCCTTCCTTCGTCTACGTCTTCTTCCTCTCGAGCTTCTAGAGTAACCCTTAAGGTTCCTTCTCCGGCTAACTCTTCCTCAGACCCTAACCCTAGCTTCCCATGGCCGAAACCCTAGCCCATGCTCCGCTCTCTTCCGGCTACTTCGTCTTCAAACCCGGAAACCCTAGATCTAGGTCGTCTACTCCTCCGAAAACCCTAGGTTTTAGGTCAATCACTCCAGCCGACCGACTTCTTCTCCTCAGCCTTGATCGAAACCCTAACTTCGTCACCTCTATTTTCTTCTTCCTCCTCCAGCCCGAAACCCTAACCCTAATATTTCCTTCACAGTCCAGCCTTTCACTCTCCTTCCTCCTCCAGCATCTCACAAACCCTAATCCGACTCCACCATGGCCGGAACCCTAGGTCTAGGTCTTCTTCCTCCAGACTTCACAAAGCCTAGGTTCCCAAATACAAACCCTAGATTAACAGAGAAACAAGGAAGAAAAGGGGGTTCGAGAAAGATCGAGAAGAGGAGCTCTCCAGCCGGTCGGGGACGTCGATCCACGGCGGTCCTCGACGAGGAAGCTCTGGATCTGACGGCGATGCTCCACGGCGGTGGCGGAGAGAGGAAGCAGTGCTCTTCCCAGGTGACACGGCTCACGAGGCTGGGGTCCTGACAGTGGCACGCGAGCCAAGGCTCTGCATTCGAGGCGGTCGCTGCTTATAATGGTGGCACGGTCTTCGAGAAACAGAGGCGGTGGCGTGAGAATCGAGGCGGCGACTATGGCGGTGGCTTGAACAGCTCACTGCTCGAGAAGCAGCACAGCAGTCGAGACGGCTCTGGCGGTGCACGCAGTACAAGGTGGGAGCGCGGGGATCGAACTCCGGTGACGACGGCGACGCTCCGGCGGCTCGACCTCTGCCCAGCGAGGAGAGAGAGAGGACAGAGAGAGATGAGAGAGAGGGATGAGAGAGAGAGATGAGAGAGAGAGGGATGACGTGTCAGTGAGAGAGAGAGGGGTACTATCACTACAAGAAAAATGGCTTTTCTTGACGGTTTTTCCCCGTCAAGAAAGACTTTTCTTGACGGTTTTGGATCCGTCATCTAGGCCCCCGTCAAGAAAAGTCGACACTTTTCTTGACGGTTTTTTGTTTGTATCCTTGACGGTTTTAAACCGTCAAGAAACATGCGTTATCTTGACGGTTTTAAACCGTCAATAAAACAAACAAAAAACCGTCAAGAAAAGTGTCGACTTTTCTTGACGGGGGCCTAGATGACGGCTAATAACCGTCAAGAAAAGTCTTTCTTGACGGGGAAAAACCGTCAAGAAATTGTTTTTTGGTGTTTGCAAACCGTCACGAAATGAATTATTTTTTGACGTTTTTGCAACCGTCAAGTTAAAAACCGTCAAGGAATAAAAAAATTTGCCGTTTTACAACCGTCAAGATAAACATAATATATTCCAGAAATTCAATTACCAAATACACATAATTACACAGAATCCAATTCCAGAATCAATATATAATATCACAAGCATCACACAACTATAATACACAATTTTTATATTAAAAAATACGTTGTTCGTACATCCAAACATCCAACAAGTACATCCAACCACAAACACGTTCGTACACCATAAATATCCTAAACATTTATAGGAGTAAATTAACCAAAATATCTCTGAACCCAGAGCAGCATGCAACAAGTACATCCAACAAGTACATCCAAACGTCCAACCACAAACACGTTCGTACACCATATATACATATCCAAAACATATTTACAGGAGTAGATTAACCAAAATATATCTGAACCCAGAGCAGCATTTCCTTTAGGTTAATCTGCAAACAAGGTGAACATAACATTATAAGTCAGCAACACAACTGAAATTCAATCAAATTTTGAATGGACAGAACAATCTAGGGAGGACTCAAATGTTGCAGTAGTTTAAATGTGCAGGAAATCAGTTGGGGAAAAAAATACAGAAATAGAGAGACAGTTCAGTTTAACATTCAATTCCCAATTAACATCAACAACAACCCCCAACCATCTCAGATATCACAGCAATTTACATTTAGCAATCAAGTAAATTTAATGAACATTAAAACTCAGAAATGGTTCAGTTAAGCACTCAGTTTAGCACTCTTAACATATTAAGCAATCCCAACACCAATCTCAGGTTTTAGACATTCATTAAGAACCCAGTTATATTCAACAAATCAAAGACTCCATTTCTCAGTTAACATGTGAACTCAGGTTTCAAGCATACCAAATAAACCCAGTTATATTCAACAAATCAAAGACTCTTGCTATTAAAACCCCATTACTTGTCATGCCACAGGGCTATACCAACCAAGGTTCACAGTATCGGTATCGGACTATTCCTATGAGTATTGGTATCGGCAATATCGGTAGTATCGGCTGTATCGGATCGGGAGTATCGGCTGTATCAAATAAACCCAGTTATATTCAACTAATTTTTTTTTCCTTTAATGTAGTTCCTTTCCCTGTAGAAGTGATCAATTAAGACGTACCATCATTTACCGAATTAAGTTTGGTGATGTAGTTTTGTTCCTCTAGAAATGCCCATTTAAGATGTCTCAGCCCATAACAGGAGGTGAAAGGAAGTTGGAGTTGGTTTATGGAATTGACGTCTCTGAGGTGACAGTGCCAACTACTTTCAGTAGTGGTCGTGCATCTAGCAGTAATTGAATGCATTAACTAGCGATGATCAGTAAGCTTCTTACCACAAACAATTTCATAGTAAATGTTACATATGAGAAAATTTATGGATTGAATATGGAACAGTTAATTTGAGTTAGAATGTATAGATGAAAATATTGCAAAGGTGAAAAATTATCATCTATCAGCTGGGGTGTACCAGTAATTTTGAAAATTGAGCTAATATGTATCCCATCTTGAGGCAGCTGGTGAGATGTATAATAAGTCCATTCAGAGCCTGACATCAGAAGAGGCAGCCACAATGGGTAGTGTATTTGAGGCAGAAGAATGAGAGGGCATGTGTTGCACATTGGGTTGATCTGGGGCGGGCAGTTCATATTGTGCCTGAACAAAAAACTTTGAGATAATCCTGGCTCTCACATAATCCTACGTAGTAAATCTAAGCAGCGATGACTTCAGCATAAGGGGTGAGGACAAAGTAGTATTTGGTGGAATTGAACTGGATATAATCCTCACCTGCAGGGTGGGTTGATAGGGGGATCAAGAGTTGTGCATTCCCTTAATAAAGAACAAACTAGTTGAGACTCCACCATGAGGCATGTGTCAAAGACTCAAACATGCAAAAAATGAAACCAAGTAGTTGGTAAACAGGTTTGCTTGATGGGGGGCACAAGAGTAGTGCTTCATTTGATCTACCTAAACAACAAACTAGTTGAACTCAACCATGAGGCATGCACAAATATGCCAAAAATGAACCAAAGCAGACACAAAGTATTTGTGACAACAATCAAATTAGGACTGAATTACTGTGTTAACTTGTGATTGAGAGAAGTTTTTGGCAAATTTGACATTGTTTAATGCAAAGGCCATTGTGACAAAACTGAAGGTCGAATCCTTAATTCAGTTCAGAAATGAAGAGTGTTTTGAACTGTCTTGACATAAACTCATCTCCACACTCACAAATAGCCCTATATCACACAAACGTACTTATATATAGCAGTCCTTATATAAATGTTGTTTCCTAATGGACATGAACTCATCTCCACACTCACAAATACCATAAACTCATTTCACATTCACTGTGGAGTAAGGAACACAGACATACACACACACACACCAAATGCATATAACAGTCCACTCTAATCATATTCTTAAAACAGTCCACCATTTCCCCTCTCTTAAGAGATGCTCAAAATCTTGTCCATGAAGTAGATAAAGTCCAAAAATTACCTCAACTGATTGCTTAGATTAAGAACTGCGAAACATGATCCATCCACTCCGTACGCACTTCATTGATTTCATCAAATGTGTATACACACTTTTCATTATACTGTTTAAAAATAGGAAGAAAAAATGAAACATAAGTGATAATATATAAATATATTATAAACATACATGTTGATTAAGAAGAACATCACCTTGGGATTAAGCAAGCTTCGATCATATGAGATCTCTTTCATATATCTCATAACGTAGTAACCACATTCGATGGAGCCGGTTTGATTCGGTACCTATGCATAGAAAAGCAAAGATCTTACACACTTGTTCATTTTTGATTTATATATATATTAACGAGAAATATATTGAGAGAAATATATTGTACCTGAATTGCAATCCAGTTCAATTTAAATTTTTTCACTTGGTTACCACATTGAGCATGAAACATACGAAGCCCGCTATGCAAATTAAAGTGGAAAATATTATTTGTCATTATTAAAACATCTAACATTGACTATAGTTGTGCGAAGTATTGGGACAGATATATTCATGCATACCTTGTTACAAGATCATTTTGAATATCATTTAGCATATTCACATCTACCACTTTCTTACATATTGCATTGAAGAAGAAGCAAAACCGAGTAATAGCAACTCTAACCGGCTTAGGCAGAACTGAACGGATTGCCACGGGTAGTAATTGTTGCATTAGTGCATGACAATCATGAGATTTCAGCCCATAAAGCTTCAAATCTTCCATTGAGACAAGATTTCTGATATTAGAAGAGTAACCTTCAGGAACCTTTATGTCTAACAATGTTTGACAAAATATCTTCTTCTCATCCTTTGTTAATGTATAACAAGCTCGCGGCAAATAAGTACGTTTTTTATCAAAATCAGGTTTTAGTTCGGTCCTTAGCCCCATGTCCACAAGATCAAGACGAGCATTGACACCATCCTTTGTCTTTCCTGGAATGTTAAGCAATGTACCATAGATGCTCTCACAAACATTTTTCTCGATGTGCATAACGTCGAGTGTGTGGCGAACATGCAAGTATTCCCAATAGTCAAGTGTGAAGAAGATTGACTTCTTCTTCATCCATCTTCTTTCACTAAACTTTGATGCTTTGCACTTTTCATGTTTCTTTCCCCAGGAGTTCGAAATTTGACCAACCTTTTCTAATATCTCTTTTCCGCTCAATGGTGTTGGAGGACCACGAAATTCCTGCTTACCATCGAAAACTTTCTTTTGACTGCGATACGGATGGTGGCGTGGGAGAAACCTCCTTGTACCAGTATACACATTTTTACCACTATGTTTCAGTCTAGGCGCATAAGTATCTTCCCCGCATATGGGGCAAGCATAATACCCCTTAGTAGTGCAACCAGAAAGATTTCCATATGCAGGAAAATCGTTGATGGTCCACAACAATACAGCCTTTAAAGTAAAAAACTCTTGATTTTGTACATCATAAGCTTCAACTCCCTCTTCCCATAAAACTTTCAAGTCCTCAACTAATGGTGCTAAATAAACATCAATATCATTGCCCGGTTGGTGTGGACCCGATATCAATAGCGACAACATCATGAATTTTCTTTTCATGCACAACCACGGCGGTAGATTATAGGTCACCAATATAACTGGCCAACAACTGTACTTACTACTAAGGGACCTATGTGGATTTATGCCATCAGCTGAAAGCGCCAGTCGAAGGTTTCTAGGTTCTTTTGCAAAATCTGGCCACTTCTGGTCAACTAGCTTCCATGATGAGGAGTCTGCAGGGTGACGTAGTTTGCCGTCAGCTACTCTTTCAGAAGCATGCCAAGTTAAGTCCCTTGATGTCTGTGAGGATTGAAACATCCGTTTAAACCGGGGAATGGGAGGAAAATACCATAGAACTTTGGCAGGTATTTTTTTAATCGGAATTTGATGAGAACCATCATTTTCCTTCTTCCATCTTGATATTCCACAAGTGGGACATTCAGATAAATCGCTATACTCTTTTCTATAAAGTATGCAATCATTGGGGCATGCATGAATCTTCTCATATTCCAAACCCAGAGCAGTCATTATCTTCTTAGCCTCGTACATTGATGAAGGTATTTCATTTTGTGTTGGTAACATATCATGAAGACATTTCAACAACTCAGAAAAGCTATTGTCAGACCACCCATATCTTCCTTTAATGTTATATAATCTCATCAATCCCGATAGCTTTGTATACTTTGAACAACCAGGATAAAGAGGCTTTTCGGCATCTTCAAGTAGAGATTTAAATGACTTGGGGTCACCAGAAACATGTTCATATGCCGCATTGACCATTTCTACAGCATCTGCAGCATCTTCAAAGGAGCCACCTTTATAGTTAGGTGCTTGTTCAGACCTTGATGCAAAGCTTGTCGATCCTCTGATAGGGTGTTCCTCACCATGACAAACCCATATTGTATAACTTCGATCGATACCCCTACTAAACAAGTGTTTTCTGACGTCCCCTGGATTTTGGAATATCAAATTTCCACATCTTTCGCATGGACATCGAATAGAATTAGGATTATTTGAATGGAGTTTTGCAAACTCAAGAAACTCTTCCACTCCTTTCTCATATTCACTACACATTCTATCCTTCGACATCCATGATTTATCCATTTTGGGCTAGATTAGAAAAAAAATACCTACAAAGGTCAATATAACATGTTAGCCATAATTTAGACATGGTTCACCTTGTCTCAGAAAGTAATGATGACGAACTCTACTTAGCAATATGCAAAGTGCAACTACAAAAGTTTTGGAGTAAAATAGAGGATACAAGGAACAAATGCAATATAAGATATTGTAAAAGTCTACCTGGGCTTCAGCATTCGATGACCGTAATCTCGTCCTCAAGCTCTGTTGTTCTTCCTTTCCTGCAATAAGAATGTGAGTGAGAAGGATGAGTGTCTATAAGGAGTATAACTGGACTCACTATTTGATAAAGTAACCAAGGCTTTGATATGAAGTTATTTGATTGATAACTTAAAAATAACATAAATACTGTAAACAATGAGATCCAAGACCCTTAGTAACAGTGTAAACACTGCAAAAGAACATAAACACTGCAAAATTCGTAATCATCATGATGCTCCCGGCTACAACTATTCTTCTTCTTCAGTAAATTAAGATAGCTAACTGGTCTATATATAGTCACATATATTACACAAATGTGGCTACAAAACTTGACTGCCAAGTGCAGTTAACTAAAAATGGCCACAAAGAATATATTATGTTTATCATGAAGTGATACCGACGAACTTACAAAGGACAGGATGTGAGAATCAAGAAGGTTTAGAAGACTTCAAGAAGGTTTAGAAGACTACAAGCATCAACCACAACCATAGACATTCAGAAACATCATATAATGTGAGTTCAGTAACGTTCTTAACAATGTAACTGTGAAATACACCAAACAGTGACATCAAAGAAAACGTAAAACGAGACGGCCACCGAAATATAAAGGTTAGTTTAAGAAGCTACAGAGACAACAGATAAACGCAATATATCGATCATTTTTAGTAAGTGAATGATCATTTCCGCCATGCCATCAGATTTACTACAAAGATTAAAAATGAGCTAAGATATCAAAGATATTTCCAATCTACATGAGAAATAAATCGGCATGAATTAGTAATAGCAGATTTCCAGCTCTTAGACACTGACTTCACATTCAAATAGCAAATTCTGGGCAATCTTGCAAGGATCTGAAAAGAGATCTCGTCAGGAGACTGGGGATAAATTCTTGGGTACTCCTCGCAATAGCCTATTGACATCCTCAGCCTCTTGCGAGCTTTAGTTTGAGACTGCTCCACTGTATGAGGTTACCAAGCAGCGAGCTCAAAAAGACCCCATTTATAATATATGCTCTCTGGAGCAATAACTAAAGTTCAAATTAGTAGTCAGCCTGGATCTAACATATTGCTCATCAAAGCATTTCAGCTCTAATTAACTATACATCTTACCATATATATAACCAATTAATCCAAGGGAGATGGAATGTGGGAAGAATGCACTAACCATGGGTTCCTCAAATACTGGTTCTCTTAGGACATGACAACTAGAAGAACATATGCTGTCCAACATCAAAGGTTCATATTTTAGAATATATAATATAGTGCTGCAGTCATATAAGAAATATAATTTCATAGCAAATATATGTTCCGTATGTTCAAATTCTAGCTTTATGACCACTTTTGTTGCCAAGCAAGCGTCTAATTGAGTACATAATTACAAATATAAACAGAAAGGTTTTTTTTCTTATATTAGACCTCTCACGCTCATAGCTACCTTGCTTGGACTTTGGCACCGATATAGATGATTGACATCATGTCGACAATCGGTCACAAAAACTCGGTATTATGGAACTTTCTTATGATCCATAGCCGACAACATTCTAATGGGAGAAGGCATGGATAACAATGATTGTGACCCTTAAATCAGGGACGGAGCCGTAAGGATGGTCTTGGATGGCAAACACCCACAAGCAAAAAAATTGTTCATTAGTTACAATGTAACTTGAACATTTTATGAAATATTAAGTTTATTTCTACACACCCCCCACATACCAAAACTTTTGCCAAAAACAAGCTTTAGATTTTAGACTCCCTTGTCATTCGCGATCTTGGTCCATCCCTGCTTAAGCGTTGCCGATTTCGACTCAAGTTCCCTAAATATTGTTATAATTTGCGAGACCTCCAAGCAAATAAAATATATGCATGCAGTCAAAATCGATAAACTTTAACCTACTTATATCTAGAACCGGAAATCCCTTTTGGCCCGCGCGGGGGGTGGTTGGGGGGGGGGGGGGGGGACCGCGCGCAGACACAAAAACCCTAAGTTGAATATATGCAAATAAAATATATGCATGCAGTCAAAATCGATAAACTTTAACCTACTTATAATTTGCTATTTGAATGTGAAGTCAGTGTCTAAGAGCTGGAAATCTGCTATTACTAGTTGGGAAGTCTTACAGTTGAGAAATAAATCTGCTATTAAATTAGGATGATCGAAAAACCCTAAGTTGGCTGACACAAAAAAACCCTAAGTTGACACAAAAATCGAATTGTAGAGAGAAGAAATGAAAGATATTATACCGCATGGTGAAGATCGAAGTTGCCGCATGGTGAAAACGTCGGGGACGTCGTGTAGGCCGTCGAAGAGAGGGTTTTCTCGAGGGAGAGGGGACGTTGCGTAGGACGTTGGGTAGGCCGCCGAGGAGAGGGTTTTCTCGATGGAGAGGGGACGTCGTGTAGGCCGCCGAGGAGAGGGGACGTCGCGTAGGACGTCGTATAGGCCGTCGAGGAGAGGGGACGTCGCGTTGGACGTCGTGAAGGTCGCCGAGGAGTGGGTTTTACTGTTTGGAGGGAGAGGGAAGAGGCCGGAGGGATGGAGGTTGATTTCTCATGGAGGAAGAGGGCGGAGGGAGGCTTTTCGAAGTGGAGGAAGAGGTCGGAGGGAGCGATTTCTCGAGGAAGAGGCCGGAGGGAGAGATTTCTCGAGGAAGAGGTCGGCTGGGGAGAGAGGGTTTTCGAAGTGGAGGGGGGGTTTTGTTATGTGCGAAGGGTTTTTTCAGATCTGCTCTATTTGGTGCGAAACCGTCAACAAATTAATATTTTTAAAAGAAATTACGATAATGGCAGCTGAAATAGCCGCGGGAATTTTCCCGCACAGACTTTAGTTGACGGTTATTATCAAAACGTCAATAAATAGATTTGTATTTCTTGACGGTTTCACTAAAACCGTCAACTATTATGGTATAAATTTGCTAAATTAACACAAAACGTGTGTTTCCTTGACGTATGTCTAAAACCGTCAAGGTTACCCATTTTAATGACGGCTTTCCACGACCGTCAATAAATAAACCGTCAAGAAAAGCCATTTTTCTTGTAGTGTATGGTGTCAGAGCCTTGGGAATCGTGTAAATTTACAGTAAAATAATTACTGTGCATGTGTAGAGTAGTAGTGGCACAACTGTAAATTACTGTAGATCTGGGTGTATTTGTGTGATGGCAATAGCAGTAATTTAGTGTAGATCTGGGGCTAAATAAAATAGATTGTAACAGAATTAGTTAGAGGCAATTAAATTCAAACAAGGTTTTTTCAAAATCCAAATGATTTCCTCCAACATTTCAAATAATTTTAACCAGATTAAAAGAAAAATAGATTTCAAAAATTCAAATTCAAATAGAATTTTCACAAGACAGAATTCAAAGTTTAATCTCCCAGATAGGAATAGATTCCCAAAATTACTGATTTAAAAATCCAACTTTCAAACACTCCCTCTAATGGATCCAACAGATTTTCAAATATCAACAGTTAAACAGAATTTAAAACAGTTTTCAAAATAAATTTCCTAATTACAAAATTTCAACTGTTAATAAAATAATTACCATTCTCTCCAATAAAATCATATTAAATAAATTTGAAAATAATAATTAATTCTTTAACACAATTAATGGTTACTAATTAATTACAAAACAATAACAATATTGTAATTTTATTGGAAATACACAATTTTCTATTATTTAGCACCATTAAGCTATTTAAGTTAAAACAGAAATCAAGAAATCACCAGAAATAAAATCAAATATAACTATCATGTAGTAATAGAATTTAACTACAAAATTTGTTTGATTAACAAAACAATTATTTCATGTATTTCCATTAGAAAATTCTAACAATAATCGAATCAATGATTTCAAAAATAGTATCCGACAATACTCTTCAATTTGAGAAAATTCTTTAACACCCGAAATTAACTAATTCAATCGAAATTATATTTTTGTAAGAAACAATATTTTAAATTCAAGAAAAATTAGAAAAATTCTCAAATTTACCAAACATGATTTTGGGAGTTACACGACCCTCACAAATACACATTTCGAAATTAAGCATTTAAAGAATTATATATATATATATATATATATATATATATATATATATATATATATATATATATATATATATATATATATATATATACATTAATAGGTAAAATACCATATACGCCTAAAAATAGGTAGAAAATATGAATCAACCCTGAGAGTCGATTCCCACAAGTCTAAAATATCATATATAAGTTAACAAGTCAGAAAATATCGATTAAAAGTCGAAGAATCAAAATATCAAATTTTTATTCAAAATATTGAACCTAAAAAATCCAATTTCGACAAAACGACCCAAAACGCAAAATACTCCAAACCAACTCACGAAACTTGGCAAATAGGTCGGTCTCGACACGTGGGACGTACTCGGGTACTCCCGGAGTCGAAACCGTGTCCGTGTCGTGTCCAGAGAATGCGTATCGGAAAACCGATTTCGCGTGTCGAAGAGGGTGTTCTCGGTCGATTGGACGTCACACGCATAACGAGAAGCCTCGTGCTCATGCACATGACTAGGTAGGGTCATAGGATAGGTCTAGGACACATCGACATGACACGAAGTCGCAACGATGCGACACAGCAGCTCGCGCAACAGCGCATGGCCTGCGCGCGCGCGTGCGTGCATGCTCGTGCACGCGGTTCGTCGCTCGTGGCTCGCGTGTCGGGCCACGCCACGACTCGGGATCGAGTCCCTGGGTAGTCTAGGTATAGGGCTACATGTTACAACTCCTGGTACGGGTCCTCGACGTGCCGTGTTCGCGTACGAAGGCCGTGTCAACGGCAAATTTTAGCCCGAGTGCACAGTTCAACCGACCAGTGCACGCACGATTTCTCCGCGTTCGCTCGACGAAACGTAGTAAAATTTTACAGGCATGTGGGCAAAGTTTGCCCCTACGTGTTCATAAAATTTCACACAAGACGGAGCTCTGTGCATCGATTTATGACGCACAGACTGCAGGGCGTGCACGGGACGGTGCACGGGATCTCGTGCACGCGTGTCCGTGTCCGTTCGGATGCCGAAATCGTGTCGATTTCTGATCCGTCTTCACGAAAGTTGTTACAAATCATATAAAAAAGGATTTTATGAAAACAGAATCGAAAATTAACACTTTTCAATTCTAAGTGGCATTTTGTCGAACACGTGCAACGTGAGACCTATACGTGTCCGATACCGCTATCAAACGAAGTCAAAACTCAACCAAACTTCGTACACAGATCAAGGGTGCCTATATGGATGCAATAATGAAGAAAATTCAAGAGAAACAATGGTAGATTGGGATTTACCTATTGAGAGTCAGAATCTCAATAAAAGAATTCTCCGAGCGCTTTGTCGGCCGATTTGTCCCGAGCAAATGTCTCCTCCTCCTTGCTAGCAGTACTCCAGCAAGGTCCTCTCCTTCCTACAAGCACAACGGAATTCGTTTGGGGAGAAATGGACTCCGGATGAAAAAGTTGGGATTTTTGGAGAGTGGGGGCTAGGGTTTCTTTTGGAGGCTATGGAATTTTACAAAATAAGAGAGGGGATGCTATGGCCGGCCATATGGGGGGTTTCTAGGGTTAGGGTTTCACATGGGCCAACTCCTTCAAGTTGTAATAAGGTCCAAGTCACAAAAGGCTCAAAAAGGCTATATGTAAAAAGGCTTAAAACCATTCTAAAGCCTTCTAAATTGAACCCAAGCCCTAAATAAATTCTAATAGGTAAAAAAAAATGAATTCTAAGACATGGTTAGACTCCTATATAAGGTCCACTAAGGTTAAAACTGTCACACCCCGACCCGGAATCACCCGAATCATCGTCCTCGCAGGGGGCGTGATGCCGCACGAGCCTGGAGTTGCGCTCGTGCAAGGCAAGATGACAAGTTCTCAAATGGTTATCTTTTGATTCGATATTTAACAACGAAAGGAAACAGAGTATACGAAACAAATTCTCTTTATTGATATCCGAAACAGAGATTACAAAGGCTTTCGATAGCCTAACAATACATGCCAGATTGGCTACAACACTCAGGTTCTCTCTTGCCCACAAAGGATTTTACCGTTCCATACATCATGTCTTCTATATCTCGGTCGCATCAATCCAGCTGCGTAGTCCGAGCGTCAATGCGGTAGCACGCTTCAATGCGCTTCGGCATTCCAAGCCTTAACACGTTCAAGCAATGCTTCGCCGCGAGCAATCCATTCCCTGCACCCGGCATGAAGCTGGTGGGGGATCAGTACGTTCGTCCTCGTATGTACTGAAGCAAAGATCATCTTTCCAAGCCGACATTTTAATATTTATGTTGAATCATGCAACTTAGCTTATGATCTTGCTATGTTCTCCTTAGGGTCAATTTCATGGCATCTACGAAAGCGTAAAGCATGTTATCATAGCAGCATGTCATCGAATTGAATAAGCAAGCAAATAAACAATCTCGTGTTTGTTTCATGGCGCGACTTACCAAGTCGACGTACTCGCCCTTGTACCGACGTAAGGTGAATACGCCGCATTCCTTCCCTGTCATGTTATATGTGCATCTCTAAGCAGGATCTCTATGCGGGACGCATACGCGCCTACACTTTTAACCCATCGTTCCTTAACTATATGAAGGTCGTGGGCGTATCCGCGCTGGAATGGACTAAAGGAGTTTCTCTTTTATTTTTCCTTACTTTCTTTTCTCTCCTTCTTTTCTCTCTTGTTTGGGTAGCGCGGTGTTTCACGGGTTGGGTTGCTATCCCAACAACCGAAACTTACCACGTGCCTACCATCATTTGCGGCTTCTCACATTTACGATCGAGTGCAAATCGGACTTCGCAGATGTGCGCCTATCAAAGATTATATCCCTCCTAGGCCGAACGGTCCCGATGCCCCGGTTTGCCCGTTCGGACGGAACGTTCCGTGCACGGAAGATATCATCGTAATTATCTCAAGTCCATTCCATTCAACCATGCAACGCACTATCATTCAAACAACCAAGCATAGCCTTGAGTCCAAGACTCAGACTTTATCATCTCGTATTTCTTTCGTTAGCTTTCTGTGTTCTTACATTTTATTCTTCGTTTCAATGATTCAATGGCATCGTACCTCAACTCAATGCTCGTCAACCGAACGACCCGAGGGTCTTGAACACCTTTCGAGGCACTGTGTCATATCCGACAGTTCTGCCACATTCATGCCACAACTGTATTCTCTCGCAACGAAACCATCTTTTATTATCCCGTGCACGTAGGCACGTCTCGACCGTATACCGATGTTCTATAACTTAGCATTCAATGTTCGGAGCTTGCGCGCTAGGGCGCTCGCCTATTGTCTTCCAATGTTCTAGCCGTCTAACTTATGCAGCAAAGGCATGGTATGGTACGTGCACTAAGGCACTCGCCGATTACAGTTATCCCATGTTCTTACGGCTTGCGCACCGAGGCGCTCGCCTATGCGATATCCAATGTCCCATAGCGACTCGTGCATATTGATGTACGTTTTATTTCAATTATTCTAACTTAGTGTTCGACTCACACTATGATTTATCTCTGATCGGACCACGCCCGTGGCGTCGATAGGTTAACTTTTAGCATACAATGATATATTTGACTTATCGAATGAAGGAGTAAAAAGAATCAATCCTCCTACCTTGAGTCGATACGCCTTCGTCGTTTCGCCGAGCCGATACGGCTCGATTCCTTAACTTTGTTGCACGGCCACTCTCCTAACTTAGCCATTTGAGCACTTCGTGCTTCATTGAGTTATACGTCCGATTTGCCTTAGCGTGCCCAAGTCTTAGCCCGTCGCAAGGTGACGATTTGATTTCGCGGACCCCTTACTAAATATTACAAAAGATCGACCTCTAATATTTTTCCGTCAAAGTATAACCTGTACACGAAACCAACTAAAATCAATACTTGCATTGATTCGGACTTGCGCCTTGGTCGATTCGTTTTCTTAGAATCTTCGAGCCGATTCAATGCACTCATCCTTCGGGGCAACGCGACGCTTCGCATCGATTCACTCGATCCATTCTTTGGGACAAGACAACTCTTTGCATCGACTTAGTTCGATGCGTTGCTCGGGACAACTTAACACTTGTATCGTTATTACTCGATACGATCCTCGGGTCGATACGTTTCTCGGGACAACGTAACTCTTCGAGTCAATGACTCAGCATAATGCACCGTGCGGAGCGGGGCATTACAGAATATACTACTCAAAATAAGGTTCGTCCCGAACCAAAACCAATACTAATTTCCAAGGGTTTCATTAGATCGTTCCACGATCTCGTCTCACTATCGTTTGGATCGTACAACTTAGTTTGGAATCATACACATATTTTCGGCGTCCCACCAATATATGAATTTCAGCCAAGCTCAGTTGTAAGATATCAGAACAACGCTAACATGTAACTCTTATTCTCGATAACTTGACATCTCGTATTCTCGATCGGACTTGGCTCTATTACTTGTTCTTGCAATTCTAGCGCACATGCATATTGATACATACGCGATTTACCAGCAAAAGTCAAGGTACACGATGCGATTCAAAAGTCGCATTTCTCACTTTGTATGTTTCATTGGGACTATCAATTCTACGCGTCGCGTCAAGCCGTCGCGCATCCGATCACAACGAGTCTCTGCAACGCCTTGCGTTTGAAATCGTCACCCAACTATTTCCGAAGTCTTGCTATGCAACTTATCTCGATACGACTTCCTTTGTTGACTTACAAATGCATCAGCATTCAGGGCTACGTCCGCTAGGTTACTTACCGAGGCACCGTGCTTAGATTCTCCCGACACAACTTTAAATTAACATTGCTCAAAGGCCACAATCTATTCGACACGAAAGTTTACATCAAGGCGACGGTGCATCAAGGCAACGATCACCTTAGCATGAAGGTCTTTATGATGCGTCTTACATTCGATTTCCTAACGAGTAAGAATTTACTAGCCAAATTTCCAACTTATCCGTCTCGCAACATCGAATACAAGTTCGATTCACGCAAGCTCAATTTTAAAGTGAATCCAAATATAACGACATGACTTATAGGTCATTTCCTTATCGTTCCCTTTCGTGCATGGCACGTTCCTCGCAATCGCCTACTCGCATCACCAAGTTCGTTAGTAAATTTCAAGTTCGATCGTCGACCAACATAACCATTCGAGCATTCATCCGACGAATACTCGAAATCTAACTATATCATTCTCAATCGAAAGCTGTTCCAACAATTCTCGATCGCCTAGACTTATCGTCAACATGTACCGTGTTATATTTGTTATCGGTGCAATCTCATATACGATATCGTATGGGTCATCTTACGGTCTGCAGCATTCAATTCGATTTGGCGGTCAAGTCTTCTAGGGTCAGCTGCCCCGAAGCTACGCTCGATAATTGTGGATCATCACCGAAGGACAGTTTAATACGAACCATGCTATATCTTATTTCGGAGCCAAATCACGTTCCGACGATTCTACGCGACTACCCAATTTCGGACAAAACCATTTCTATCGGCACAACTGATGCGCAATTATCCTCCGGGTCAAGTCATGCACTATCGTCGATGATTTTGTAATTTACGAAACATCTACTTGTATCGATTTCGAGTCTATCTTATTCGCGGGTCGACACACGAGATGCTATACGCATCGAGCAATCGTCGATGACATATAGTCTCGTCTCGATCAATCGCAAAGTTCACGATCAACCAGTTCGTTCTTTCTCGTATTTTTACTTACAAAATTTCGATAGCGCAAGGCGCACTCCATTTTGTATTCTCACATCATGCTTACGTTTCCTTGCATATCGATCTTGATAGTTCATATCAATTTCGATAGCAAGAGGGTCGACTTCGAATCCATTTCAACGTCAACTTAACTCGCATCGCACACCTCCAAGTTCGCAACGAACTTTTCCATACGCATCAACTTGTTTTTCGATTTATCGCATCCCGCTATACTTTGATCGCGTAACTGAGTTACCGATTATCCAACATCGAACCCTCGAGTTATATGATCACGCCCTCTAAGTTTCGCATGTTTTTCAGTCGTACTCAAATGAGTGTCGCCGTAGCGTAACCAACTATTTCTTAGGCACGATTACTCACGTCAACCAACTCTTCACCGAAGTCACAATTCGTGCTATTCGATTACAATTTGCATCGCTTAATATTCCTATCAAAATTGCAAGTCGTACGATTCGATTCGTCTGGCCCAACATTTATACCGAGATGGCAAGTCGTGCGACTCATTTGTAAGCTCGAGTATTCCTTTCCCGTCGATCCGATTATTACATCAAGGCATAATCGTTTCGCTAGTCTCGGTCGTCCGACCAACTTATAACTTTCGTCCGACGTATCGTTCATCGATAGAAGTCTCGCCTTATCGTCCCAACCGATTTTCGAAGAACACTTGCATCAACATATCACCATACAAATTTTCAATCGAGTCTCGGTACTCCTCCGTCCGTTGCGGACAAACCTTTCGCAATTCTCATAACGCGTCGATGCAATTCATCGCACAAGTGATATACCATATACCACTCGAAATTGAGTCATTCATCGCCTACGTGGTATGGCATATACCACTCGGAATTCAAGCCATTTCCCTCACGCTATATTTAGTGTAAACCAACGATCTCTTCCGACTCACGATTTCTGCAGTGATCGTGTTTGATCACAACCGTAACTTTGATTCTATCAAATCCGACGCAACTCGGTCAATGTTCTCGTTTGCCAACATAAGTTTGGTGTGCAACCGAACGATTCGTTCTATCGATTTACGATTTCAATTCTTTCCTTACGTTGCATCTCGTGCAACAGTTTATTTGATATGCGTTGCACTCCGTGCAACAAATTTTACTTTCGACACGCGTTGCACATCGTGCTACGATTTATTTCCGACACTTTTATTTCACTTTGTATAACGATTCATTTCCAATTTCCTTTGCACTTCGTGCAACGATTAATTTGATATGCGTTGCACCACGTGCAATGATTTTACTTTCCAATATGCGTTGCACATCGTACAACGATCATTTCCGATATTTACCGCACCTCGTGGAACAAATTACTCTCGACTTTCCAAGTCAATGCACAATCCGTTTAACACATTCGGTATTGGCTTATCATTTCTCACTTTTATTTTAACGCATATTCACCATTATTCGTTGCACTTCGTACATCATTTTATTTCTCATTCAACATGTTACATTGCGACAACATCTCAAATCGTATTTCACAATTTGTTGCGCTTGCAGCAACTAATATTTTATGGCTCGTTTGCATTCAATGTAATATACCCTTCGCGACTTTCTTAGCAAACATCATGAAATTTCCAAAACACATGCGGCAAATTTTCATGATTTGTATTAGACTTATTGTATGGAACATCCAGTACGGCATCGAGTAGAGTCAAGAGTGATATCAAGTGGTGGTGGGCAACTTTTAGAATTGTAATGAAGCGAGCGTCCAGAGGAAATTGAGCCTAGAGCTCTGATACCAATTTATCACGCCCCGACCCGGAATCACCCGAATCATCGTCCTCGCAGGAGGCGTGATGCCGCACGAGCCTGGAGTTGCGCTTGTGCAAGACAAGATGACAAGTTCTCAAATGGTTATCTTTTGATTCGATATTTAACAACGAAAGGAAACAGAGTATACGAAACAAATTCTCTTTATTGATATCCGAAACAGAGATTACAAAGGCTTTCGACAGCCTAACAATACATGCTAGATTGGCTACAACACTCAGGTTCTCTCATGCACACAAAGGATTTCACCGTTCCATACATCATGCCTTCTATATCTCGGCCGCATCAATCCAGCTGCGTAGTCCGAGCGTCAATGCGGTAGCACGCTTCAATACGCTTCGGTATTCCAAGCCTTAACACGTTCAAGCAACGCTTCGCCGCGAGCAATCCACTCCCTGGACCCTGCATGAAGCTGGTGGGGGATCAGTACGTTCGTCCTCGCATGTACTGAAGCAAAGATCATCTTTCCAAACCGACATTTTAATATTTATGTTGAATCATGCAACTTAGCTTATGATCTTGCTATGTTCTCCTTAGGGTCAATTTCATGGCATCTTCGAAAGCGTAAAGCATGTTATCATAGCAGCATGTTATCGAATTGAATAAGCAAGCAAACAAATAATCTCGTGTTTGATTCGTGGCACGACTTACCAAGTCGGCGCACTCGCCCTTGCACCGACGCAAGGTGAATACGCCGTATTCCTTCCCTGTCATGTTATATGTGCATCTCTAAGCAGGATCTCTATGCGGGACGCATACGCGCCTACACTTTTAACCCATCGTTCCTTAACGATATGAAGGTCGTGGGCGTATCCGTGCCGGAATGGACTAAAGGAGTTTCTCTTTTATTTTTCCTTACTTTCTTTTCTCTCCTTCTTTTCTCTCTCTTGTTTGGGTAGCCCGATATTTCACGGGTTGGGTTGCTATCCCAACAACCGAAACTTATCGCGTGCCTACCATCATTTTCGGCTTCTCACATTTACGACCGAGTGCTAATCAGACTTCGCAGATGTGCGCCTATCAAAGATTACATCCCTCCTAGGCCGAACGGTCCCAGTGCCCCGGTGCGCCCGTTCGGAGGGAACGTTCCGTGCACGGAAGATATCATCGCAATTATCTCAAGTCCATTCCATTCGACCATGCAACGCACTATCATTCAAACAACCAAGCATAGCCTTGAGTCCAAGACTCAGACTTTATCATCTCGTATTTCTTTCGTTAGCTTTCTGTTTTCTTACATTTCATACTTCGTTTCAATGATTCAATGGCATCGTGCCTCAACTCAATGCTCATCAACCGAACGACCCGAGGGTCTTTAACACCTTTCGAGGCACCATGTCATATCCGACAGTTCCGCCACATTCATGCCACAACTGTATTCTCTCGCAACGAAGCCATCTTTTATTATCCCGTGCACGTAGGCACGTTTCGACCGTATACCGATGTTCTATAACTTAGCATTCAATGTTCGGGGCTTGCGCGCTAGAGCGCTCGCCTATTGTCTTCCAATGTTCTAGCCGTCTAACTCATGCAGCAAAGGCACGGTTTGGTTCGTGCACTAAGGCACTCGCCGATTACAGTTATCCCATGTTCTTACGGCTTGCGCACCGAGGTACTCGCCTATGCGATATCTAATGTCCCATAGCGACTCGTGCATATTGATGCACGTTTCATTTCAATTGTTCTAACTTAGTGTTCGACTCACACTATGATTTATCTCCGATCGGACCACGCCCGTGGCGTCGATAGGTTAACTTTAGCATACAATGATATATTTGACTTATCGAATGAAGGAGTAAAAAGAAGTTAATCCTCCCACCTTGAGTCGATACGCCTTCGTCGTTTCGCCGAGCCGATGCGGCTCAATTCCCTAACTTCGTTGCACGGCCACTCTCCTGACTTAGCCATTCGAGCACTTCGTGCTTCATTGAGTTATACGTCCGATTTGCCTTAGTGTGCCCAAGTCTTAGCCTGTCACAAGGCGACTATTTGATTTCGTGGACCCCTTACTAAATATTGCAAAAGATCGACCTCTAATATTTTCCCGTCAAAGTATAACCTGCACACGAAACCAACTAAAATTAATACTTGCATTGATTCGGACTTGCGCCTTGGTCGATTCGATCTCTTAGAATCTTCGAGCCGATTCAACGCACTCATCCTTCGGGGCAACGCGACGCTTCGCATCGATTCACTCGATGCATTCTTTGGGACAAGGTAACTCTTTGCATCGACTTAGTTCGATGCGTTGCTCGGGACAACTTAACACTTGCATCGTTATTACTCGATGCGATCCTCGGGTCGATACGTTTCTCGGGACAACGTAACTTTTCGAGTCAATGACTCAGCATAATGCACCGTGCGGAGCGGGGCATTACAAAACCAGTTGCTAGTACAACACAAGTCATAATATCTAGAAAATCACAAAATGGCCAAAATGGCTAAAAAGGCTAAAATGACTAAAAATTCATTTAAAACATTCTAAAATAACTAATTAATTTTAAAAATATTCCTACAAGGTCATATTAATTCTAATTATTATTATTAGGCTTCTAGTTAATGTTGGCTAAGTTAAACCCATTTATACTACACAAACATCAAACAAAACCACCTATCATCACATGAATTCAATAAATTAATAAATAATATAATAATTACAAAATGACCAAAATATTCCTAAATTAAAAATGTGGTGGTTACAATTCTCCGTCCTAAATGTACCATTCTCCGTCCTAAATATACCATTCTCCATCCTAAATGTACCATTCTCCGTCCTAAATGTACCATTCGTCGTCGGTGTCCTCATCTAGATCGTCAGCAGCGGTGGTGTCGTCTACATCGCCTACAGACCTGGACACACTGTGTCCTTAGGGATTGTGTCCTCCTTGGATTTAATTTACACAAAGAAGACATTTGAGAGAACGAGCTTTTATCGGCTTCCTAAATGTACCATTCTCCGTCCTAAATGTACCATTCTTCGTGGGTGTCCTCATCTAGATCGCCAGCGGCGGTGGTGTCGTCTACATCGCCTACAGACCTGGACACACAGTGTCCTTAGGGATTGTGTCCTCCTTGGATTTAATTTACACAAAGAAGAGATTTGAGATAACGAGCTTTTATCGGCTTCCTAAATGTACCATTCTCCGTCCTAAATGTACCATTCGTCGTCGGTGTCACCATCTAGATCGCCAGCGGCGGTGGTGTCGTCGTCTACATAGCCTGCACACCTGGACACACTGTGTCATTCCTTTCCGGTCGACACACAATTATTGTTTTATATACGTAGTTGCACAAAATATTAAATTACCTGGACGAAAGAGAAAGTAAATATGAGTTAATTTAGGGTGTTCATTGAAAAATTGCATTGAAGAATGACCTGCTATAGCAAGTTAACAAGAGGTCAAAAGTCAAAAACAGCATTGAAGAATTACCTGGACGAAAGAGAAAGTAAATATGAGTTAATTTAGGGTGTTCATTGAAAAATATTTAATCTGAACCGTTGGATTAACATCCAACGGTCCAGATTTCGGATGTATCGATACATCCAAAATGGATGGATGTATTGTAGAATTTTCCTATATATATATATATATATATATATATATATATATATATATATATATATATATATATATATATATATATATATATATATATTGAAAATGGTAATTAATTTTCGGAATCGCTTCCACTAGGACTCGAACTCTTGACTACTCGATCGGATCGCATGTCTCACCACTACCACTAGGCTAGGGGTCATTGGCATATATATATATATATATATATATATATATATATATATATATATATATATATATATATATACCTTAAAAAATAGCCAATGGCACGTTAGTGTAACGGTAAGACCGTTGGCACCGGGATGTGAGGTCGCGAGATCGATCCTCCACAGGAGCGGCTGGGTGGCAGTGGCCACGGCTCCCGGGCCAAATGTTGGCTGGGTGGCTCTAGCCCGAGGAGTCCAAGGACATTTGATTTTAAAAAAAAGAAAAAAAATCTTTAAAAATAAAAACTTATGAAAATGCTAAAAAATTGTGAGAAAAATGACTAATGGCAATGTTGTGTAAATTAATTGTTAACCACCACACTTGAAAGGGATTAAGCCCTAGCCTCAACAGGAATGCCTTCTTTTCAACGTTTTACAGTTTACAATTTTACCAAACTATATGCATTGAGTCCAATTTTAATAAATTATAGTTCTTTGTATGAAAATTTTCGTTGTTTGCGCTCAAGGTGTTACTGGTATGGCTCAAGTCAGTTTGGCTCCGGTCAATCCCGGGGTTGATTGGGATGGAGCTCGGTTAGTCGGCATGGACCACCAATAGAGAAAGCTAAATAGAAGTTGAATCGACCGGGATAAAACGGCTCGGCCAATTTTCAATAAAGTAAATTTGGAAAGAAAGAAAAACACACATAAACATTGGGGTGAGCATTATTCGATTTTGAACCGAAAATCGAACCGAACCAAACCGAATAAGAGATTCGGTTAGGTTTTAAAAAAAATCGGTTCGGTTTCGATTTTGCTTATTTGGTTTCGGTCCAATTCGGTTTTCGGTTATTCGGTTCGGTTGGAACCGAATAAACCGAATACTCACCCCTGCATAAACATATGTATATGTACGGGCCTAGATTGAGGTTATAACCAGGACTGAATAAGTTGAGGTCCTGTCCAGATCTGGTCCATGTGTAGAATGTCCTACCCGTAAAGGAGCCCAACTATAATTTGATGGGTTCTGATTTGAGAATTTTTGACTTTCATCTCATTACTTACCTTACAATTTTTTTAATTTTATGAGCCTTACATTTCACGTTTTGTAAAGAAAAATATTCATTTTGTCAAAAAAAATATTCGTTTTGTCAGAAAAATTTTATTTTGACAAAAAATAAAATGTAAGTCTAATACAATTAAAAAAATGGAATGTAAGTACAATTTCATATTAATAAGTGGGATGCAAGTAATTTTTTTTCTCTAATTTTTTCACTTTTTAAACCGTCCGCTACATTAGAGCATCTCCAACCCTATTGTGGGTTTAGAAAAAATGGTTGCCACATACAGGCACGGATGCACCTTGGGGCCAGGGGGGCACGTGCCCCCCCTGGAATTCTTTAAAAAAAAAAAATTACTAGTATGCCCAATTTCTAGGTTTCTAGCAGCGTGCACCATCTAATTCTTAACTCTCATCTCTTCTCTAGCAGCCGCCCTCTTCGCCAGTGGTCAGGTATCAATCCTCGATTCTGGTTCTTTTTTCATTATTTTGACTTCTCTATATCGAAAACTTTGTTTCTGTTTGATCTTTTCAAATCACAATATTTTCATTGCTAATTATAATGAAATCAGGCCCATTTTACATTGAATGTGTAGCCTTGGATTTGGAAATTTGTGTTAGACTTTTACTGAAATCAGGCCCATTTTTTATTTTTGCTATAATTTTGCCCCCCCTGAGTTTATTTTCTGGATCCGTCACTGGCCACATAGGAATAATAAGCTTTCATTTCAAAAATCATTCTCTAATGCAAATGCAAAATAAATCATGAAGTTGACATGTTAATGACATGGCAAGGACAATGTGAAGTTGGTTGTCTAGATTTAGACAATGTACTTCACAATGACTTTGTCTCTACATCACCAATCATGAAAAGAAATATTTATAAAAAAAATGAAGAAGTGGAGTTGTCTTGGAAGTTGAAAAAAATACTTTTATTGTCTTCTCAATGCTTTTGCATTGGAGAATATTTTATCTCATTGTCTTGTATGAATATTATCTTGTCACATAGAAAAGACATTGTCTTGTGCCTTATGCCACAAAGGAATCACAACACAAAACAAGACAATAGGATTGCTCTTATACACCTCTGTAGACCTCGAGTTTTGCCCAAGTCAAACACACTTTTAACATTTGTTTAATCATTAATAAAGTTTTTTTTTTGGTGTTTTATTTACTGGAAGTAGTGTCAATACTTTGAACAAATGTTGCAACATCTCATCTAGGGCCGGGCCTTCAGGGACGCAAGCGTGCACGTGAAAACCTGGACCGTATCCCATAAATAAGACACAAATTGCAACATGTTACAATGTTCAACAAAAAACAATACGTAAGATATCTGATGTGAACAAATCCAAACATTTATTATACAAAATTACAATATATATATATATATATATATATATATATATATATATATATATATATATATAAACTCGTCTCCACTGAGACTCGAACTCCCGACCACTTGGACCGCATGCATCCTAGTGGTTAAGAGAGATGCATGCGGCCCAAGTGGTCGGGAGTTCGAGTCTCAGTGGAGACGAGTTTATATATATATATATATATATATATATATATATATATATATATATATACCCTTACACAATAAAAATAAAATACAATAAAGATCTGAAGAAAAAAAATTCTAACTCTTACAAAGACTCTCACCTAGTAACGGTTGCCCACCAATGCTACATCGACGATTTGGAAGGACTTGAGAGCCGTATAGCGCTTAAAACAAGGATGGAATTTCCTTGAACTCCAATGAAGGTGAATTTGTTTAGTGGACCGGACTCACCACGTGACAATAGTGAATGACGACTCATGAGCCCTCTCCAATGATATAATGACATATACTCTTTGTTTTCATTTCTCTAATTTAGTTTTATATGAAATTCACCACATGATATATAGTGATGTGCCATTATACCACTGAAGGAGACTCATGGTTCATCACTGTCAAGTAGTGAGCCCGACTTACTGGTTAATTTTTCCTAACGGAGAGCACATCTTGAAATATTCCTTAAACTTCTTATTTATAGAGATCTAAACAAACAATATTTTAATTAAAAAAATCTAACTTGTCTTTTGTTCCAAATTAGCCAAAAATATCCTTTTAAATGCGCGGCACCATTTGATTCCCAAGTATTCCACTTGAAATTAGATTCGATTTTCAAAGCGCTACAACTTATTGTATACCTCATATTTCATGAAACTAATATTCACAATTAAGTAGTTGCATATTATGTTGTATTTGCACTAAATCTTTATTGTATAATGACCAACGAAACGTTGTATTTGCAGAGAAACTTGCACAAAAAAAATGTATGTTGCACGCAATGAATGTTTGTATAGTTATCTCCCATAACCACCAAACAGACCTTAAGGGGAGCAAATCAGTTGTCCCCAAATAGATGTCACAATCATATCTCTTCTTCTATTCATGCAACTTTTACATTAGTCCTTAAGACCTACTTGGAAAAAATTGTAACAAGAAGGCATTTAATTATTATTGCTATTATTATTATTTGTACTTTTGTAATTTTGGTTTTCAGTAACTCTAAGATTTGCATTCATCAACCTTCATATTTTTCGTATTGGAACCTCCAAAATTTGCATTCGTTAACCTCGGGCGGCCTTGAAATTTTTGAGGTCAAGATAAAATTTGGACCCATAAATTTTTTTTAAACTTCTCAGCACTAGAAATATTTAATTGAATAGTTTTATTAATTTCAAATGACATAAGTCTAACATTCAAAATACATACAAAATAATTTAGGGTATCAAAAAGATAAAATAAACAAACATATATGTATCTTCTTTTCATTTTCACGTTAGAAAATCAACTTCTTATCTAACACTTCTTTTGGACATCCTCAACCATTACGACACTTAAGATATAAATATAAAAGTCATTAAAGATAAAGTATTACTGAAAATGTGTCCTTCTTACATTTATAGAAACAAAATCCTAATCTTTTATAAAGTAATGAGATGAAGATAGAAAAATAAAATAATTTTTTTTTTATTCATTTGTCTCAATCAACTTGATAAAATAGTCCCTTATATAAGCTCACACTGAAGGTTAACATTATGACCACAATTAAAAGGAGAAATGCCAAAGGATATAGGTTATTGTTAGACTATATTTGTAACTATTGTAAATATGGCCCATAAGCCCAATCATGTAGACACTATATATATTGTAATCAGCCCCCCTCAATAAAACAAGGCATTATTATTTCCAACATGGTATCAAAGCCTCCCGAAAAACCCTAGCCGTCATCTCCCGAAAAAAAAAATCCTGACCGATCCGGCGCCGAACGCGGCCGACGCCCGCTCCCGCGCCTGACGCCCGCTCCCACGTCGACCGCGCCTGACGCCCGCTCCCGCGTCGACCGCGCCGACCGCGGACAGCGCCTGACTCATCCCGGCGCCCGACTGATCCCGGCGTGAGGGCGCATCCGACTGATCCCGGCGCCCGACTGATCCCGGCGTGAGGGCGCATCCGACTGATCCCGGCGCCCGAGCCCGACTGCATCCAACTGATCCCGACGCCCGATTGATCCCGGCGCCCGACTGTTCCCTGATCCGCTCGCCCCTGATCGCGCCGATCGTGCCAATCGCGGCTTCCCGCACCGATCCACTCGCGGCTTCCCGGCTCTGACTGAGCCGTCCGGCGGCTGACCGATCCGATCTAATCTTCTGGCTCAGGCTCCTCAGCCAATCCACTCGCGCCGATCGCGCCGATCCACTTTCAGGACTTTATGTATGGGTTGAATCCTGAGTTGTATGGTCATACTCGATCTAATCTTCTGGCTCAGGATCCTCAGCCAAGTTTAGATCGGGCATACCAGGCAGTCCGTGAGGAGGAGGATATGCGAAAAACTCAGGTCCAATCCGCTGCTGAGGAGGTGTTGGCGCTGGCTATCAAGACTTCACCTCGTCTTTCTACTACTTCTAATAGTAGGACCTCATATTCCAGGGACAAATCAGGTATGATATGTACTCATTGCAAGAAAATAGGTCATGATGTTGCAACTTGCTTTGCCAAGATTGGCTATCCAGAGTGGTGGAAGACTCGTCCTCGGCGTGAGGGCGGACGTGGTGCTGGTGGTGGCAGAGGCCCGGCACCACAGCAGAGACGTGATGGGGGACGCGTTGCTGGTGGCGCAGGGGTTGTTCATCATGTCGTCGCTGCTGGTCATGGTGTCCCTGCTAGTCTTGCTGGGAGTTCGACGGATATGATGCATGGAGGGTATCCTTCGCCACTCTCAGGTGAACAATGGCAGAAACTGATGAGCTTGCTGGGTAACGACAATCCTTTCAACCCTGGTTCTTCAAACTCTGATCGTCTGATGGGTAAGAATTCTTCTGTCACTTGGATATTCGATACTGGGGCTACTCTTCATGCGACAGGTTCTCGTGACTGTTTAGTTGATTGCTTTGAGGGCCCTGTCTGTCCTGTGATTTTGCCTGATAGGAGCACTATTGAGGCTATTATGAGAGGCAAAGTATTTTTGACTGCTTCAGTGGTGTTGACGGATGTTCTTTATGTTCCGATATTGACTTACAATTTGATCTCTGTCTCACAATTGATTGGTGCCAGAAATTGTGATATGTTATTTACTCCTGATTTGTGTTTTATTCAGGACCGAAGTAGGAGGATGGTGATTGGAGCAGGTGAACAAAGGGGTGGACTTTACTTCTTGGGGGAGGTTCCAGCTTCTTTGGCTTCGGTGATCCTGGCATGCAAAGAGAGTGATTTCGAGGTTTGGCATAGTAGACTGGGGCATCCTTCAGATAAAGTAATGCAGACTTTACCTTTTCTCTCTGGTAGTAGTGTGTTTTCTCATAAGGCTTGTGATATTTGTCATCATGCTAAACAGACTCGTGATGCTTTTTCTGATAGTAGTAGTCGTGCTTTGAGATGCTTTGAACTTATACACTGTGATCTGTGGGGACCATATCGTATTCCGTCATCTAATGGGGCACGATATTTTTTGTCTTTGGTGGATGATTTTTCTAGAGCTGTTTGGGTTATTTTATTGAATGATAAGTGTGCTGTTTATTCTATGTTTCTTAAATTCATTGCTATGGTGAAGCGTTAGTTTGGGGCTGATATACGTCGTGTGCGGAGTGACAATGGCACTGAATTTAATTGTTTACGAGATTATTTTTCATCTCAAGGTATATTGTTCCAAACATCCTGTGTTGGGACACCTCAACAGAATGAAAGGGTGGAAAAAAATATCGACATATTTTAAATGTAGCCTGGACATTGAGATTTCAAGGTTCTCTTTCTGTAGATTTTTGGGGGGAATGTGTTCTGGGTGCGTGTTATTTGATAAATAGAACACCTTCTAGTATCTTGCAGTTTAAGTCCCCTTATGAAATTTTATATGGTTCGGCTCCTTCGTATGATCATCTACGTATTTTTGGTTGTCTGTGCTATACATATGATTTGAAATCCCGAAATGATAAATTTGCTAGCAGGAGTAGAAAATGTATCTTTGTTGGGTATCCTCTTGATAAAAAGGGATAGAAACTGTATGATTTGGAGACTGGTAAATTTTTTGTGTCTCGTGATGTTAGTTTTTATGAAAAAGAATTTTCTGGGTGTGGCACTGCTAGCGAGATGTCTTCTGCGACACGTCATTCATCTGTTGGGGTGCCGGGAGACGATATCGAGGTTTTTGGGATGGTGTTGGCTGCGGTTGCTGAGGCCGAAGTGGTTACTGGCGGCTCGGCACCGAGTGGCGAGGATGCACAGGTAGCTACAGAAGTATTGACAGGAGAGTCTGCTGGAGGTGATGCGGGTACTATTGATGATACAGGGGATACAGTGTTACCAGAGGTGCCCGACGAGGTAGTATTGGAAAGAGGAATGAGAAAGAAATCACAGCTAGTACGATTACAGGATTTTGTGACGAATGCTGTTCGAAGTACAAGTCCCCCCTTTACCACAGTTCATCTGTTCCCGTCACTTCCTCAGGTACTTCGTATCCTCTAACACAATTTCTAAGTTATGACATATTTACTACTGGACACAGAGATTTTCTTGCAGCTATCACTGCAGGTGTTGAGCCTACTTCATATCGCCAGGCCTCGCGAGATTCAGGCTGGCGCACGGCTATGCAAACTGAAATACAGGCTCTGGAAGATAATAGGACATGGAGTCTTATCGATTTGCCTACTGGGAAGAAAGCTTTGGCAAGTAGATGGGTGTACAAAATAAAGTACAACTCCGACGGCAGTGTTGAGCGCTTAAAGGCACGGCTGGTTGTGTTCGGTAATCATCAGGTTGAGGGGATCGACTATTCAGAGACATTTGCCCCGGTAGCTAAGATGCCTACAGTTAGGACGTTCTTGGCTGTTGCAGCTGTGAGAGGATGGACTTTGCACCAGATGGATGTGCACAATGCTTTTCTTCATGAAGATCTGACAGAAAAAGTGTATATGAAGTTGCTGCCATGTTTTTAGCATAGTGAACCCAACAAAGTGTGTCGCCTGCGTAAGTCTCTATATGGATTGAAACAGGCACCACGTTGTTGGTTTGCTAAGCTTACTGCTTCCCTGATATCCTATAGATTTATTCAATCTCATTCCGATTATTCCCTTTTCTCTCTTTTAAAGGGAAGGTAGAGTTGCATGTTTTGATATATGTGGATGATATGATTGTGTCTGGTAATGACTCAGGTGCTTTAGATGCTTTCAAAAAGTACCTTAGTTCTTGCTTTCACATGAAGGACCTTGGTGTGTTGAAGTACTTTCTTGGCATAGAGGTGGCTCGGAGTGCAGAAGAAATTTTCTTGTGTCAAAGGAAGTATGCTTTGGACATCATTTCAGAATACGGCTTGATGGGGTCTCGACCTGCTGGCTTTCCCATGGAGCCCAATCACAAGCTGGCAGAATCGACTAGTCCAAAGATGGCGGATGCAGAGACTTATCGGAGGCTGGTTGGGAGGTTGATTTATCTATCATTTACTCGCCCTGACTTAGCCTATGCTGTGCATATCTTGTCTCAATTCTTACAGGATCCTCGACAAGATCATTAGCATGCTGCTTTGAGAGTTGTCAGATATCTCAAACATGCACCGGGACAGGGTATTCTTTTGAAAGCTGATTGTGATCTCCGTCTTTCTCGTTGGTGTGATTCCGACTGGGCCAGTTGTCCCTTGACTCGCCGCTCGGTTACAGGCTGGTTGGTGTTTCTGGGAGGGTCTCCTATTTCTTGGAAGACCAAGAAGCATCCAACTGTTTTTCGATCTTCCGCTGAAGCTGAATACCGATCTCTCGCTGCGCTTGTTTGTGAGTTGAAATGGTTGAAGGAGTTATTGGTGTGTTTGGGCGTTCGCTAGGAGTCTGCTATGTCGGTGTATGGTGACAGTCAGTCAACCCTGCACCTGGCTCAGAACCCGATATTTTATGAGCGCAGTAAGCATATTGAGGTGGATTTGCATTTTGTTCGTGATGTTATTAGAGATGGCATCGTAATAGCCTCGCATGTTCCTACTTCTACTCAACTGGCTGACATCTTCACCAAGCCCCTTGGAAAGCATGTGTTTGATTCTTTCCTTCCAAAGTTGGACATTTGTGACTTGCATGCTCCAACTTGAGCGGGGGTGTTAGATTATATTTGTAACTATTGTAAATATAGCCCATAAGCCCAATCATGTAGACACTATATATATTGTAATTAGTCCCATCAATAAAATAAGGCATTATTATTTCCTACAGTTATGGATAACCAAAATGCATATATAAGTTATAGGCACCAAATAATTATGATGATATATCCATATTTACAACACCCTCTCGTGGATATTCACCACTAATTAGTTAGTGTTGTATGCACATTTGTTGCCTTATTAAACCTTTGTAAGATTGATAACCATGACCATATATTCTATAAAAAAAATCATGCCCTCTCCCACGTCCTTTTCCACGACCTCTGCTAATTCTAAAATTGGCATTTGTCTCAGGAATTGTCACAGACCCAATTGGTCTAGAGTTGTAATTTTTATGAGAACGTTGCTATTTGCCTCTGCGACAATGAGACAAGTCACCAGTTCAGAGTATTTTGTAAAATTTCTTTCACGGTATTGTTGTTGCAAAAGCACATTAATTGCATGAAAAATGGAAAGAGTATTTTCAATCATTTGGGCCTCTGTTACTTTTCTTCGCACAAACTAAGACGAGAAACAATATTAGAGAGAGCATATTTATATTCTCTAACAATTTTATAGTCTTGGTATTTTAGGTTCAACGATTCACGTTGAGCAGGCGGAAGGATTACCATCATTCGATGGTCAAACCTATCATTTACAGATGTCCACAAATTTAATGGATGATCCTCACATAGATATTCTTCCTTTAGATCATCATGAATAAGATGTTGTAGGAAAATCAAAGCCTTAGTCTTGGGTTCAGAAGATTCTTTATTTTTCTTCTTAATAGTACCATCAGGTTTGTTGGACTGCATTTGCAGCTTCATATCCAATTATCATGATAAATAATTGTCTCCACTCACATCAAGAACTTTGAATTCAAGTTTTACAAGACACGGCATCTATATGGCAGAAAATAATTATATTAGAGGTAAATTAATTTAAATCATAAAAATGATAAGCATGTTCAAGATTACAAAAGTTCACATATGCCATAATGTGATGGAAAACTATCAAAGAATATTATGCCTTATGCGTATCACATATACAACAAAGTGATCATTTTATAATAATGTATTTGGGTACCTTTTTATAATTCGGTTCACATATACAACAATGTGAAGTAGTACCTTGTAGAATTCAAATAAATCAAATAAAATAATAAAAATAACAAAATCATATAAACTAATTTAGTATAATTAACTAATTCATAGTAAGTGAAGGAAATTCAAGATATGCTAGATTAGTTTTATACTTGGGTAAAGTTCATAAGAAAAAAAATAGAAATAAGATTTATACGTAATCTTAAATAGATTATACTAAATTTTATTTTGAATAAAACTGTGAACATGTTCAATACAAATTAGATTTAAAACTAAAAGAGAAAATGATCTAGAAAACTTACGTTCTAATCAATCTATAAACACAACAATCAAACATATATTTAATTTTACTAAAACATGCATGTATGTAAGTATATAATATTAGACTTACCTCTTCAATACTTTTTTTTAAAGGGAACTCTTCCCCCTTATGTAAACTATTTCTCCCTTAATCTATTTTCTAGACCAATGGTGTTGATAACGTTTTATAAAGTAAAGAGATAGAGATAGAAAAATGAAGGAAATTATTTTTTATTCATTTATCTAAATCAACTTGAGAAGAGCCCCTTATATAGACTTACAATGAATGTTAATATCATGAATACAATTAAAAGGAGAAATATTAAAGGATATAGATTATGGATAACCAAAAGACATATGTTATAAATCAAAATTTCCTAGCATTCATTTTCAAACATAAATTGCTAATTCATTTAATCTATCTTGTGAAAAAGTTGATCGTAGATAATATTTTAATAATTATAACTTTTAAAAACTTATTTTCTACACAAGCAATAATCACATGAAAAGTTAATAATACTATAAGCAATAAATGCATTATGGAAACATTCACCTCTTCTTATAAACCCAATATATTTTTATATTTTTTCACTTTCCTAATCAGAATTGTGATTTATATTTTCTTTTCCAACTAACTAATATAAGAATGATCAATTTGTAATTAACAGTTGATTTTTTTAATTGGGCCATTGATTAATGGTATCTTTTTTGACTTCTTAATAAATTTGGTTCATATTTTTTTTTTGGAATAAGGGTGAATTTATTCCTCGCATATAGCGGAAAAGGTATTAAAGTACAACATCACTACTCTCCATGCCCCCAGAATTTATGGGCCCATTACAGATACATCGAATTCTATATTATGTAGAATTCCAATCGGGGGAGGGGGGTAGCTAAGTCCTCAAAGATACGTCTGTTCCTCTCCTTCCAGATGTGCAGACGCAGCAAGACGAACTCTGGCTCTTCTAGCCCACCCCGGCTCACGGCCTCCACGATCTCGAATCCAACTGAGGATGCTCCGGATGTCCCGGTCCCCCCCAACTCCTCCTCTCAGCTGAGCACACTGCTCAGTCCAGATGTGCTAGGTCTCCGGGCACATAAAGAAAAGATGTCCCATAGATTCATTTTCAACATTACATAGCACACATTTTGCATCCGGGATCTGCATCCCAAAACGGAGGAGTCTATCTCTCGTCATCAATCTACCCCGCAGAAGCCGATAGGCACAGAGTTGCATTTTTCGTTCAACGCCCTTGCCCCAAATGAAATCCACCTCATCATCCTGATTGTGGTGGGTCCGGACCAAATCAAAGCAGCTCCGAAAGCAGAATAGACCTGACCCACCCCCTGTATCGGGGTCGGCCCAACTCCAAGTATCCTCCGTCTGGCTAGCATCAATGGTAATAAGGTGTATCTCGGCTGCAAGCTGGGCAGTATAAGGGTAGTCCTCTGGCCTCCAAACTCCGTCTCTAATAATCCGACTGCAAGTGAGCCCGCTTCCCGCTTCCCTGTCCATCTGCCCTCCCAGAATCTCGAGAAGGAAACGGGAACCCAACCAAGGGTCCCGCCAAAGATCAGTACTCGACCCATCCTTCATGCGCCTGTAGATAGCGGTCTGGAGCACCGGCCGACATCTCAGGATGGCCTTAAATGTGACCGAGAAATTGTTGTCAATTCTGCAAGCCCAGAAGTTGGTCCTCCGAAGGTATCTGCTCGCCATCCAATCCGCCCAGAGCGACCCCCCTTGATGAAGTTCCAAGCCATCTTCACACAAGCTGCCTTCCTAACCTCATGGAGCGGCCTCAACCCAACTCCTCCTTCCTCCCAAGGCAGACATAACTGGTCCCAGGATATCGCATGAATCCCTCCCCTCCAAATGAAGTTGGCGCATAGAGCCTCCACCTTCCGAATAGTAGCCGAGGGTATCTGGATAGACTGGAGCCAGAACATAGCAATGCCAGCAATGACCGACCGTACCAACTCAATCCGTCCCCCAAATGAAAGCCCCGCCGCTTGTCAGCCCTCCACTCTCCTCTGTGCAAAGTCTACCAAGCTGTGACAGTCCTGCTCTCGTGCATAGTTGACCGTCAGCGGAACTCCCAGGTATTTCACTGGAAGCTCGCCTCTGTCCACACCCAAAGCGAAGGCTCTCTCCTCCTGAAGTGTACATCGGGAACTGAAGTAGACTCTGCTCTTCTCACGGTTCAGCTGGAGCCCAGAAAGACGCCCGAACTCCTCCATAATGTCAGACAGCGCTCTCATACCTCTCATGGAAGGCTGTAGCAGTACCAGTAAATCATCAGCATAAATCAAATGAGATACAGCAGCACTCACCAGCCGGAATAGGGGAGCAATCCTCCCACTGTGGACAGCTATATCCATCATGCAGGTAAAGTACTCCATCACCAAGGTAAAAAGATACGGGGAGAGGGGGTCACCCTGCCTCAGCCCCCTGTTGCTACTAAAGTAGCCATGCGGCGTGCCCTGGATGAGGACAGAAAAGGTAGGGAAGCAGATACACTCCCTCACCCTCGCCACCCACCTCCCGTCAAACCCCATAGCAAGCATCAAGTGGCAAAGGAAGTCCCGATTAACCGTGTCATAAGCTTTCCGGAGATCAAGTTTCACACAAGCCTTCATCCCCCCCGGTTTGCTGAACTCTCGCACCATCTCGTGGGCTAGCAGGCTGTGCTCCGCTATCGACCGGCCCTTGATGAACGCTGCTTGATTCCGGGACACTAAATCCTGCATAATCCCCTCCATATGCCTGCACATAAGATGAGTGATAATCTTGTAAAGGAAATTACAACAGGCAATGGGTCTAAAATCCGCCAGGGAGGTCGCTCCTTCCTTCTTAGGAACCAGCGTCAAGAAAGTATGGTTCATCTCCTTCAGGAGCCGGCCCTTCACAAAGAACTTCTGAACTGCTGCCAGAACAGGTACCTTGAGAACTCCCCAGTGCCGCTTGAAGAACCCAGAAGAGAAGCCATCAGGTCCAGGAGCTTTGTTGGGATTCGCCTTCATCACTATATCTTCCACCTCCTCCATCCTCACCGGTGCCAAGAGAAGACTGTTCCCATAGCGGGACACCAGTCTCTTCGTAACCAGGGTCGGAAACATGGTAGAATAATCTGTCTGCTGATAAAGATCAGTGTAGAATCTGACGACCTCCTCCTGAATTGCTACCGGGTCTCCAATAAGACGACCCTCAGCATTCAGAAGTCTGGGGATGCTGTTCCGGTGCTGCCTGGTGCGGATCACATCGTAGTAGAATTTGGTGCATCGGTCCCCATCCTTGAGCCAGGTGCACTTGGCCCTCTGTGCCGTACTGATCTCCTCCTGCAGCCTCATGGTACTAACCTCCTCAATCAAGGTCCTCTCCTTAGCCGCCAGATCCCCATTCATTATATCAGATTGGAGGGGCACTTGTATATCCTGAAGCTCTTCCTCCTTCTCTGCCAGGGAAGTTTGCGGAATCTGTTTCACCCACCCCCTGATAGCCCGCTTGAGCTGCTTGAGCTTGTGAAGCATGCGGAATTGGACCGTGCCATCCCAGAAGTGCTGCATCTCTCGTACAACCATCTCCTCATAACCAGGAGAGAGGTACCAGCCGTTGTTGTACCGAAACGGTCTCGCCCTGAAAGGGGGTCTCTCACAAAGGCCCACCCTGATAGGAGAATGGTCGCTAGTCCCCGCTGCCAGACCTTCCGCTACCGAGTTCGGGAAACATCTGAACCACTCACTATTACCCAAGGCCCTATCTAGCTGACAGGCAATACGATTCTGGGTGGCCTTGTTGTGCCAGGTCCAAATGTGGCCAGCACGCTCCAGCCCCCGCATACCTGACATAAGAAAACATCTCTGGAAGTCGTATAAAATCGAGTCCGGAACAGGCCTGCCCCCAACCTTCTCCTGACGAAGCAACATAGCATTGAAGTCCCCCATGATGAGTAGGGGAAGATGCAAATGACCTCTAGCCTAGTGGTTAAGAGAGACGCATGCGACCCGAGTGGTCAGGAGTTCGAATCCCAGTGGGAGCGATTCCAGAAACTATTTATCTGGTTCAAAAAAAAAAAAAAAAAAAAAAAAAATATATATATATATATATATATATATATATATATATATATATATATATATATATATATATATATATATATATATATATATATATATATATATATATAGCAAATGACCTCTAGCCTAGTGGTTAAGAGAGATGCATGCGGCCCAAGTGGTCGGGAGTTCGAGCCTTAGTGGAGGCGAGTTCGCCACAAGTATCCATTACTTCAAAATATATATATATATATATATATTATATATTATATATATATATATATATATATATATATATATATATATATATATATATAATAAAAAAAATATATATATATATATATATATATATATATATATATATATATATATATATATATATATATATATATATATATATATATAGTGGGGGAAAAAATATATATATATATATATATAGTGGGGAGAGAGAGAGAGAGAGAGAGAGAGAGAGAGAGAGAGAGAGTGTGAGAGAGTATTCTGCTTTTAAGTATTCCCAAATGTTTATAAAATTACAGTCGTTGGATCGTATTTTTTATACTGTTTATATTAGATCGCTAAAACCATTCATATTATATCACTAAAGTACCAAATTTGTTGATATAGAAAGACACGATTCAATGTCTGTAATTTTGTAGATATTCGGGGATGCTCAGGAGCGGGAATCCTGATCCATACTCTCTCTTTCTCATATATATATATATATATATATATATATATATATATATATATATATATATATATATAAACCGGGGTCTGCGCCAAGGTGATCCTCTCTCTCCATACCTATTTACAATAGTGATGGAATATTTCTCGTGCTTGTTGGACTTTGCATTGATAAGGAGACAGATTACTCCGTTATACAAGCAAATCAACCAGCAAATATCACATCTAATTTATGCGGATGATTTACTTGTATTTATGGTTCCCTCGAGGCCCGGATTAAATAAGTTGGCAGAGATTTTGGAGGAGTATGGCAGATACTCTGGGCTCCGGCTTAACTGCGATAAAACAAAGGTTTACTTCAACACGCATTATGCGGAGGCGGAGGATAAGACAATGCTTCTGGGGGTGGAATGCGGAGAGCTTCCGGTTAAATACTTGGGAATACCATTAGCAGTCAACTATGCACGGGAATAGGAGTGCCGTAGCCTGGTGGACTGTCACGCCCCAGAACCAGAATACTGGAGAGCGGGGGAATGACTCAGCCAGCTACGTATTACGGGTAGATGAATACCGTATAATACGATCAATGCTGTCTAACCAGACGAGGGGGTGCATACTACATAAAGGTCTCACTATGGTCACTTCACATCTATTGTCTCAATCATTCGAACAAGAAACAGTAATAGAGAACATGTAAGATAAAGCAGTAAGGCTCCCAAACGCTCTGTCAAAATGTTCTTGATATCTGGCTTTACAAAACATAGCCAGATCTGATGTAGCAAAAATATACACAATTATTATCAGCTGCAGTCTGACTTTAATTACAATTATGTAAAAGTAAGTACAAGACGATCCGACTAACATGTCGGTGCCAAACGGCAAAGTATAAGGTAAATAACAAAACGAGCGGGGAAGTAAGAAACCCACTCGAGTCCTCCTGCGATCATTCCTCTAGTATTGACCACCTTGGAGGTAGAAGTAAGTTGAGTCCTCGGGAACCGGCTCTAAATCTGGCCATGCAAAACCAGAGAGGTTAGACCTCTAATAGCAAGTACCGCAAGGAAGCACGATATGAGGCATTAAACCAGTAATTAAGAGAATATAATAATAGAGCTCTGCTTGCTACTGGGATTCACATAACATCACGACACTTCGAACCAACCTCCCAACCAAACAAGGACAGAAGTTGGCCCGTCATGTCCTGATGCTCTGATCATTTCAGTTAGGTAACAGAGTAGGTACAGTACACAAACAAATCAACTTAAACGGCCATCCAACTCCTACGGCTTACTACTGTGAGTCCCAAGTTATCCTGGAATTATGCAATAAAGGATTTCTCAGTTCTTACTATGGACAAGCAAGGCTAGTCTATCCAATCAATCAATTGCGCCAATCATGAATTAGACGAGTCCCATCGGGACGCCCGTCATCAATATATAATATACAATAATATAAGCAGATACCGCTCCCTGTCCGTATGGCAGATTTACAGTATCTGTGGGAACCAGCCGGCCTGTTGGGCACTAATAGTCCCAAAGAGGGCTGCCATGTAAGAACTCGGGAATCCATTCTCTCCATGCAATCATTATTTTATTTAACTTAATAGTCTCTACGTTGAGTGAAATCCCATGCCGTGGATCATGGTCATTCGGAATGAGTACTTTCGTACGGGGTACGATATGCACAACTCTACAACGATGCCCGTGCGGTTAGGTTGTAGGTCTTACATAGCGTAATGCAACAATCCAAACTAACCACGGAACAATCATGCCTTGACCATAAAACACACATGCTTCTTTTATAGTAAAATAAATAAATAAATAAATTGAAGCCTGCATGTGTGCCTGTATGTCAATATTCGGGAATCGGCCAATCGATTATAGTAGTTCATACTTAATATGAACGTGTCTCATTCATTCATTTCAATAAGACGACTAGCCAGTCTCTTAGTTCCATCTAGGAACGCATGATCAATAATTAATCAAGATAACAATCAATGTTAATTAATGCCAAATTCGGGAAATAAACATTGGGAAATAAATAATGATTGGAAAATAAATAATCTCATGCGCTGTGGGAAATGATTGGGAAATAAATAATATCATGCGCTGTGGGAAAGGTTGGAAAATAAATAATATCATGCGCCTGAGGGAATGATTGGGAAATAAATAAACTCATGCGCTGTGGGAATGATTGGGAAATAAATAATATCATGCGCTGTGGGAAAGGTTGGAAAATAAATAATATCATGCGCCTGAGGGAATGATTGGGAAATAAATAAACTCATGCGCTGTGGAAAAGGTTGGAAAATAAATAATATCATGCGCCTGAGGGAATGATTGGAAAATAAATAAACTCATACGCTGTGGGAATGCGGCTGTGGGAAATAAATCTCGTGCGCTGTGGGAAATGATTGGGAAATAAACAATCTCACGCACTGTGGGAAATAATTGGGAAATAAATAAATTCATGTGCCTGAGGAAATCTGTGGGAAATAAATAAACTCATGCGCCTGAGGGAAAGGATTGAGAAATAAATAAACTCATGCGCCTTGGCTGTGGGAAGTGATTGGGAAATAAATAAATCATGCGCCTGAGAGGATCTGTGGGAATAAATGAACTCATGCGCCTGAGGAATGGGAAATAAATAACTCATGCGCCTTGGCTGTGAGAAGTGATTGGGAAATAAATAACTTATGCGCCTGAGGGAATCTGTGGAAAATAAATAAACTCATGCGCTGTGGGAAATGATTGGAAAATAAATAAACTCATGCGCCTGGCTGTGAGAAGTGATTGGGAAATAAATAAATCATGCGCCTTGGCTGTGGGAAGTGATGATTTGATGCGCTGCGGGAATAAAGATTCCATGCGCTTGAGGAATGAAGATTTGATGCGGGAAATAAATCTTATGCGCTTGAGGAATGAAGATTTGATGCGGCTGTGGGAATAAAGATTCCATGCGCTTGAGGAATGAAGATTTGATGCGGGAAATAAATCTCATGCGCTTGAGGAATGAAGATTTGATACGGGAAATAAATCTCATGCGCTTGAGGAATGAAGATTTGATGCGGCTGTGGGAATAAAGATTCCATGCGCTTGAGGAATGAAGATTTGATGCGGGAAATAAATCTCATGCGCTTGAGGAATGATTGATTTGATGCGGCTGTGACTGTTCTTCTTCTCCAAATTTTCTGAGAACAGAACCATGGGAACCATGGAGGCCATTGCTTCCAAGCTCCATAAATCCTTCATCCCAAGCCCAAATATGGACTTCCATAGGTCAAAATTGGGTAGAACGAAATTCTCTACAACATGGAACCATCGAAACTTGAATATAACAAAGTTTACTAGATCAAAACCTAAGAAATCCGAAAATATATCAAACTTAGATCTACAACAAAGAAGCCATGGAAATTAAAAATGCTAAGTACTAAAGAGACTTAGAATCAAATGAGGAAGATGATGGAACAATAAAAATGGGGATCCATCAAGAAGCAAGTTGGCACTTGCCTATCTCTTCTAGGTTGGTGGGAGAGTTATGAGGAAGAAGAAGTGAAATGGAAAGAAGTAATGAAGAGAGAGAAATGGTTTTGGGCTTTAAATGAAGGGGTGGTGGTAGGTGGGAGTATTGGGCCGGGTCCAATGGGTTCATCCAAGGCCAACCCGCAAGCAAAGCAAAGAGGTAAAAGCAGAAAATAAATGCAGGAATAAAAGCAGGAAATAAAGTGCAGAAATAAAATTGCAGGAAATAAATTAACATGAAAATTTAAAGAGCAGATTAATTAACTAACATAAATTTACAGAAATTTAAATACAGAATAATACATGGTAACTATTAAATAAATACGTATTCTGGGAACGGGAAGTGACATCTCTACCCTCCTTAGAAAAATTCCGTCCTCGGAATTTCAGATCCAAACATGATAGAAATATCGAAGCTAAACTAATCCAAGTATAAACAATTGAGTAAGCAATCATTCTACAATGATAATAACAAGTAATGTATCTACATCTAACAATCTACAACATTAAGTAATTCTACTCATAAGGCGACAAGCATGAGGAGTTAAGACAATCAAGGTATACAGAAGAAAATATACCTTGTGAGTCAAACAGGTGCGGATACCGTGAACGGATATCATCCTCACGTTCCCACGTTGACTCTCCTAAAGAGTGATGACCCCAAGCAACCCGGACAAGGTTAATTGTTCGGTTCTTGAGTATCTTCTCTCTTCGGTCCAAAATAGATACAGGCTGTTCCTCGTAAGACAGGTTGGTACCAACAACCAGCTCAGAATGATCAAGGACATGGCTAGGGTCCGACACATACCTTCGCAATTGAGATACATGAAATACGTCATGCACCTCTCGTAACGAAGGTGGAAGGGATAAACGATAAGCAACATCGCCTATCCTCTCAAGAATAACAAATGGGCCCACGTACCGCGGACTCAACTTCCCGCGAACGCCAAACCTAATGACCCCACGGGCAGGTGAGATCCGCAAGAACACGTGGTCCCCAACAGAAAACTCTAGCGGCCTACGATGCTGGTCCGCCCAATGACGATGCCGATCCTGTGCAACTCGAAGTCGCTCTCTAATTCCTTTGACCAATTCAACTGTCTGAACGATCATCTCCGGGCCTAACATCTTTCTCTCCCCAATATCGTCCCACGCTAGTGGCGACCTACAATTCTTACCATATAGTGCTTCAAATGGCGCCATCTGGATACTTGCTTGATAACTGTTGTTGTACGAGAACTCGACTAAGTGCAGGTGGCTCTCCCAAGATCCTCCAAAATCCAGGGTGCAAGCTCGCAACATGTCTTCCAAAGTCTGAATTGTTCTTTCTGATTGCCCGTCTGTCTGGGGATGGTAAGTCGTGCTAAACCTTAACTTGGTACCCAGGCTATGATGTAAGCTCTTCCAAAAATGTGATGTAAAACGGGTATCTCTGTCTGACACAATACTGACTGGGACCCCATGCTGTCTGACTATCTGCTGCATATATAATTCTGCCAACTTCTCCGTAGATTGACCTACTCTTAAAGGAAGAAAGTGCGCCACCTTTGTAAGCCGATCTACTATCACCCAAATAGCATCCTTACCACTTGGGGATCTTGGTAAACCGGTCACAAAGTCCATTGTAATATGCTCCCACTTCCATTCCGAGATAGGAAGCGGTTGCAATAATCCAGCTGGCCTCTGCTGCTCTGCCTTCACTTGCTGACATACCAAGCAACGGGAAACGAATCTAGCTATCTCCCTCTTCATCCCGTTCCACCAGAAGTGCTGCTTGATATCTTGGTACATCTTGGTCCCTCCAGGGTGTACAGAGTACTGAGAACTGTGAGCTTCTGCCATAACCTCCTGTCTGATATCTCCACTAGGCACACATAGACGTGACCCAAACCTAAGTGTACCATCTTCATGAATTCTCATCTCCTTCCTGAGTCCTGACTTACATTCTGCCCTAAGCTTCTGAATCCTTGGGTCCTGTGCCTGAGCTGCCTTGATCCTGTCTACTAAGTCGGATTGAACTTGTAGACTCGCCAGAACTCCTACATCACTAGGAAGTATAACCTCGATGCCCATCTCCTGAAGGTCTTCTAAAATATGCCTCTGTGTTGTTAACATAAATGCGCCGCCTCTCCTGCTGAGAGCGTCTGCTACCACATTAGCCTTGCCTGGATGATACTGAAGCTCCACGTCGTAATCCTTGATCAACTCCAACCATCTTCTCGGTCTCATGTTCAGCTCCTTCTGAGTAAAGATGTACTTCAGACTTTTGTGGTCCGTGTACATCTCCACTCGGTCACCATATAAGTAATGCCTCCATAGCTTCAAAGCGAATACTACTGCCGCCAACTCCAAATCATGAGTTGGGTAATTCTTCTCGTGGTCCCGAAGCTGCCTAGATGCATATGCTATCACCTTCCCATGCTGCATGAGGACACATCCAAGTCCTTTACCTGACGCATCACAATATACTGTAAATCCTCCGGGTCCAACTGGCAATGTAAGAATGGGCGCTGATATTAACTTCTGCTTCAGATTCTCAAATGATGCCTGGCATTCTGCCGACCAGACGAATGGCACGTCCTTCCGTGTCAAGCGAGTCATGGGTGCTGAAAGTCTCGCAAAGTCTGATACAAATCTTCTGTAATATCCTGCCAATCCCAAGAAACTTCGCACATCTGCTACGGTCTTGGGTACTGGCCAACTTTCTACTGCTTCTACCTTCTTGGGATCCACTGCTACTCCAGCTCCTGATATGATGTGACCCAAAAATGAAATATGATCCGACCAAAACTCATACTTGCTGAGCTTGGCATACAACTGGTTCTCTCTCAGAACCTGCAACACTTTCCTGAGGTGGTCTTCATGCTCCTCTTCACTAGTTGAATATACAAGAATGTCGTCGAGAAACACAACGACAAATTGATCCAAGTACGGCATAAAGATGCGATTCATCAAATCCATAAAGATTGCTGGAGCATTGGTCAAACCAAACGGCATTACTAAGAATTCATAATGCCCATACTTCGACCTGAATGCTGTCTTGGGAATGTCCTCCTTCCGAACCCTCACTTGATGATACCCTGAACGAAGATCTATCTTGGAGAAAACTCTGGCCCTGCTCAACTGATCAAATAAGTCGTCGATCCTGGGTAGTGGGTACTTGTTCTTCACTGTTGCTGTGTTAAGCTTCCTGTAATCGATGCATAATCTGGATGACCCATCCTTCTTCCCCACAAGTACCACTGGTGCTGCCCAGGGTGACACGCTAGCTTGGATGAACTTCTTCTCCTTCAGTTCCTCTATGTGCTGATATACCTTGGCCTGCTCTGAATCCGCCATTCTGTAAACCCGATCTGATATCGGTTTAGTTCCAGGTGCCAATTCTATACTGAACTCAATATCTCTAACTGGTGGTAGACCTGGAAGTTCTTCGGGAAATACGTCCAGAAATTCTTCAACTACCTTCGGAACTTGAACTTCTTCCATTGCCGTCACTACTCCCTGCTCTTGTTGAGTTGCTACTGATCTGACTAAGGTGAACCGCTTCACGCCTGGAATATCAAAAGATACACTCCCTCTACGATAATCTATTGTCGCATGACTGTCTTTCAGCCAGTCCATGTCTAAGATAACGTCGAAATTTCCAACAGGAAATTCTATCAACCGGGCGGGTAAGGAATGCCCGCAAACTACAACGCTACACGCTAGAATAACTCTACTAACTCCTACGAGCCCATTACCAGTGAGTATATTCAACCTCCCTGGCAATGTCTCGAACTCCATACCTAGCCGTGTTGCAAATTGTGCAGATATAAATGAGTGTGACGCTCCCGAATCAAACAATGCTACTGCGGGATAAGAGGCGACGAGAATGTTACCTGCCACAATATCTCCCGATGCCAATGCCTCTTCCAAGGACAGAGTGAATGCCTGCCCTCGACCTCCTTGCTGGTTCCCATGCTGCGGCCTAGCCTGGTGCTGCCGCTGGCCCCTGCCTTGGTGATGCTGGGGTGGTCTATGCTGGTGTTGTTGTATCGGCGGTCCCTGCTGCCGAAACATCTGAGCCTGTGGCATGAACGGACGCTGGGCCAACGGTCTCACTGCCACCGCTGGTCCTCGATACTGTCCTGCCCCTGCTGCTGGCAGAGCAGGAAACTGTTGTACTGGTCCTCCTGACCTCGAATTCATGAGACATGTGGTAACCCGATGATCTGGGTTTCCACATATCAGACACTGCCCGTTCAATGTCCGGCACACATCTCTAGTGTGCCCTACCTTCCCGCAATAAGTGCAGCCTGCTGGGGGTTGCTGGTTCTTCCTCTGATGCTGTTGCTGCTGCCTTGGTGGTACTGGTCCTCGTATCGCCACATCGTGGATACGAATGCCAGTGGATGGTATTGTTGTTCGGGGTGCTGCTCCCCCTCCTCCTTCAATCTGACTGTGGGATCTCTTCTGACCCCCAGTCCTTGCCGCAAGCCTCTGAATGGTGATCTCATGCCTTCGAGTTGCTGTCAATACTTCATCAAAAGTTTGGTAATTGTGCCCCTCTATCAATTACAAAAGTTCAAGATGAAACCCTTGCTGAAACCTCATAGCCCTCTGGCTCTCTGTTGCTACCATCTCTGGGGCGAACCTACTCAATCTGCAGAACTCTGCTGCATAAGCATCTACAGTCTTGCCAGCCTGTCTGAGGTTGATAAACTTCTGTTGCAGCTCAAATTGTGCCACAACTCCATAGTACTTTGTCTTGAATCTTGCTGTAAAATCGTCCCAAGCCACAGGACGCCTGATGCCCACTTCCTCTGATTCCCACCAATCACGTGCGAGATCCTGAAGTAACAGCTTCACTAGATCCACACGTTCTTCTGCTGGCACCTTAGCTGCTGTCAGAATAGCCTCCATATCCTTAAGCCATGCATCTGCTGAAATGGCATCTTCCGTGCCCTCGAAACGGCGGGGGTTGTACTTGCAAAACCTGGCTGATGCTTCGGAATCTGTTCTCACTCCTCTTTCCAAAGCTGTCTGCAATCCTTGGTTGAGCAACACATTCTGCTCTTGCAACTGAGTGTGCATGCGCTGCTGGGCCAACATCTGATGTTGTTGAGTAGCCATCATCCCTCTCATGATCTCCAGAAGGGCTGGTGTGTCCACTTCTACTGGGGTAGGTGGAACTATTGGTGGTGTTGGAACCTCCGGATACTGCGGTCCAACTGCTGGTTCTACTATCACCTCTTCTTGAATAGCCTCTTGAGGTTGTACTGGCTCTTGTTGCTGACCAACCTGGTCAGGTTGCCCATGTTGCCCTTGTTGTTGTTGCCCAATCCTGACAGATGCGGACGAGGTGCCCCTAAGAAAAGGGACAAGAGAATAATCAAACGGTCGGACAGGGAAGATCAATGAAGTCAAAGGATACCGGAATGTCAAGCTAGAATCGAGAATATGAATCAGGAGATCAAGGGGAAACATGTGTGATTGAGACATCCTATAAATTAAAACACCCCACAAGTCTGAAATCAGACCTGCATGGGCCACCACTAAAACCTTGTCACGCCCCAGAACCAGAATACTGGAGAGTGGGGGAATGACTCAGCCAGCTACGTATTACGGGTAGATGAATACCGTATAATACGATCAATGCTGTCTAACCAGACGAGGGGGTGCATACTACATAAAGGTCTCACTATGGTCACTTCACATCTATTGTCTCAATCATTCGAACAAGAAACAGTAATAGAGAACATGTAAGATAAAGCAGTAAGGCGTCCCAAACGCTCTGTCAAAATGTTCTTGATATCTGGCTTTACAAAACATAGCCAGATCTGATGTAGCAAAAATATACACAATTGTTATCAGCTGCAGTCTGACTTTAATTACAATTATGTAAAAGTAAGTACAAGACGATCCGACTAACATGTCGGTGCCAAACGGCAAAGTATAAGGTAAATAACAAAACGAGCGGGAAAGTAAGAAACCCACTCGAGTCCTCCTACGATCATTCCTCTAGTATTGACCATCTTGGAGGTAGAAGTAAGTTGAGTCCTCGGGAACCGGCTCTAAATCTGGCCATGCAAAACCAGAGAGGTTAGACCTCTAATAGCAAGTACCGCAAGGAAGCACGATATGAGGCATTAAACCAGTAATTAAGAGAATATAATAATAGAGCTCTGCTTGCTACTGGGATTCACATAACATCACGACACTTCGAACCAACCTCCCAACCAAACAAGGACAGAAGTTGGCCCGTCATGTCCTGATGCTCTGATCATTTCAGTTAGGTAACAGAGTAGGTACAGTACACAAACAAATCAACTTAAACGGCCATCCAACTCCTACGGCTTACTACTGTGAGTCCCAAGTTATCCTGGAATTATGCAATAAAGGATTTCTCAGTTCTTACTATGGACAAGCAAGGCTAGTCTATCCAATCAATCAATTGCGCCAATCATGAATTAGACGAGTCCCATCGGGACGTCCGTCATCAATATACAATATACAATAATATAAGCAGATACCGCTCCCTGTCCGTGTGGCAGATTTGTAGTATCTGTGGGAACCAGCCGGCCTGTTGGGCACTAATAGTCCCAAAGAGGGCTGCCATGTAAGAACTCGGGAATCCATTCTCTCCATGCAATCATTATTTTATTTAACTTAATAGTCTCTACGTTGAGTGAAATCCCATGCTGTGGATCATGGTCATTCGGAATGAGTACTTTCGTACGGGGTACGATATGCACAACTCTACAACGATGCCCGTGCGGTTAGGTTGTAGGTCTTACATAGCGTAATGCAACAATCCAAACTAACCACGGAACAATCATGCCTTGACCATAAAACACACATGCTTCTTTTATAGTAAAATAAATAAATAAATAAATTGAAGCCTGCATGTGTGCCTGTATGTCAATATTCGGGAATCGGCCAATCGATTATAGTAGTTCATACTTAATATGAACGTGTCTCATTCATTCATTTCAATAAGACGACTAGCCAGTCTCTTAGTTCCATCTAGGAACGCATGATCAATAATTAATCAAGATAACAATCAATGTTAATTAATGCCAAATTCGGGAAATAAACATTGGGAAATAAATAATGATTGGAAAATAAATAATCTCATGCGCTGTGAGAAATGATTGGGAAATAAATAATATCATGCGCTGTGGGAAAGGTTGGAAAATAAATAATATCATGCGCCTGAGGGAATGATTGGGAAATAAATAAACTCATGCGCTGTAGGAATGATTGGAAAATAAATAATATCATGCGCTGTGGGAAAGGTTGGAAAATAAATAATATCATGCGCCTGAGGGAATGATTGGGAAATAAATAAACTCATGCGCTGTGGGAAATGTTGGAAAATAAATAATATCATGCGCCTGAGGGAATGATTGGAAAATAAATAAACTCATGCGCTGTGGGAATGCGGCTGTGGGAAATAAATCTCGTGCGCTGTGGGAAATGATTGGGAAATAAACAATCTCACGCACTGTGGGAAATAATTGGGAAATAAATAAATTCATGCGCCTGAGGAAATCTGTGGGAAATAAATAAACTCATGCGCCTGAGGGAAATGATTGAGAAATAAATAAACTCATGCGCCTTGGCTGTGGGAAGTGATTGGGAAATAAATAAATCATGCGCCTGAGAGAATCTGTGGGAAATAAATGAACTCATGCGCCTGAGGAATGGGAAATAAATAACTCATGCGCCTTGGCTGTGAGAAGTGATTGGGAAATAAATAACTCATGCGCCTGAGGGAATCTGTGGAAAATAAATAAACTCATGCGCTGTGGGAAATGATTGGGAAATAAATAAACTCATGCGCCTGGCTGTGAGAAGTGATTGGGAAATAAATAAATCATGCGCCTTGGCTGTGGGAAGTGATGATTTGATGCACTGCGGGAATAAAGATTCCATGCGCTTGAGGAATGAAAATTTGATGCGGGAAATAAATCTCATGCGCTTGAGGAATGAAGATTTGATGCGGCTGTGGGAATAAAGATTCCATGCGCTTGAGGAATGAAGATTTGATGCGGGAAATAAATCTCATGCGCTTGAGGAATGAAGATTTGATGCGGGAAATAAATCTCATGCACTTGAGGAATGAAGATTTGATGCGGCTGTGGGAATAAAGATTCCATGCGCTTGAGGAATGAAGATTTGATGCGGGAAATAAATCTCATGCGCTTGAGGAATGATTGATTTGATGCGGCTGTGACTGTTCTTCTTCTCCAAATTTTCTGAGAACAGAACCATGGGAACCATGGAGGCCATTGCTTCCAAGCTCCATAAATCCTTCATTCCAAGCCCAAATATGGACTTCCATAGGTCAAAATTGGGTAGAACGAAATTCTCTACAACATGGAACCATCGAAACTTGAAGATAACAAAGTTTACTATATCAAAACCTAAGAAATCCGAAAATATATCAAACTTAGATCTACAACAAAGAAGCCATGGAAATTGAAAATGCTAAGTACTAAAGAGACTTAGAATCAAATGAGGAAGATGATGGAACAATAAAAATGGGGATCCATCAAGAAGCAAGTTGGCACTTGCCTATCTCTTCTAGGTTGGTGGGAGAGTTATGAGGAAGAAGAAGTGAAATGGAAAGAAGTAATGAAGAGAGAGAAATGGTTTTGGGCTTTAAATGAAGGGGTGGTGGTAGGTGGGAGTATTGGGCCGGGTCCAATGGGTTCATCCAAGGCCAACCCGCAAGCAAAGCAAAGAGGTAAAAGCAGAAAATAAATGCAGGAATAAAAGCAGGAAATAAAGTGCAGAAATAAAATTGCAGGAAATAAATTAACATGAAAATTTAAAGAGCAGATTAATTAACTAACATAAATTTACAGAAATTTAAATACAGAATAATACATGGTAACTATTAAATAAATACGTATTCTGGGAACGGGAAGTGACATGGACTATATACAACGTAGAGTAGACGGATGGCAAGCCCAGTGTCTATCGTTTGGGGGGCGAATCGAGTTGGTTAATACGGTGATTACTGCTGTTGCTAATTACTAGCTACAGGCGATACTCCTACCTATGGCTACCATCTCGAAAGTTGAGCAAATTTGCGCTAATTTTATATGGAGAGGAGGAATTCATGCCATCAGTTGGGAGCATTTATGCCGTCCGAGAGACGAAGGGGGCGTTGGATTACGACCCTTGCGGGTTCTCCGGGAAGTTGCTGGCCTGAATGTGACATGGAAACTCATCACGTCCGGCTCTCTATGGGCTACGTGGATGAGAATCAGGTATTTCTCGTCCTCGAATTTTTGGGAGACTCCGGTAAACAATAATGTCTCGGTAGTTTGTAAGCGAATTATGTCGCACAGACCGAAGTTGAAGGAGCTGATCTCCAGAGTTTTCAAAGACGGCAGATCGACGGAGCTTTGGCATGACCTGTGGATAATGCACCGAAGTTTGGCAGACCGACGGGGGCGAAGTCCAGTTTGGCGGGCACATCAGTTGAAGTGGGTTAGCAAAATTATACAAGAGGATGAATGGAAGCCGGAGTTACACGGCGAAGCTAGATTTCTGGAAGAGGAAATCAAATCTATACGGACCGACCCGAGCTTGGAGATGGACGAATGGGTTTGGGACGCTACTGGTGGTAGCAAATTCATACAAAAGGAAGTTTATGAGAGCTGCCGAATGCACCATGCTAAATGGGAACTTGTTGATTTCGTTTGGACAGGAGGAATGGCGCAGAAGCTTCAGTTATGTGCATACAAACTATGCTTGGGTCGGCTAATGACCCGAGACAGACTGGCCCGATTCGGAATGGGGTCCGAGGAAACTAGCTGTGTGCTATGCGGTTTTCATATGGAATCCATAGAACATTTGTTCTTCACATGTCCTATGGCTTGGGACATTTGGAAAACACAGATGGATTTGCTTACTATACCAGTGGAAAATGATAGGGGTTGGAAAAACGCAGTGGAGGAGATCAACAGAAACCAAAGGAGAGGTAAAGACTAGATTAATGAAGCTCGTACCAGGCTCGCAGCTGCTGTTTGGCACATTTGGCGGGAGAGAAATAAAAGAATATTCGAGGAAACAAAGACTCAACTCAAAGGAATTTTACATCCAAGGCTGATAGGAGCACCAAACTATGTAGGCTGTATATTTTCTTATAGAATAAAAGTACCCGGTTTCAAAAAAATAATATGTGCTCCTATTAGCCTTGGATGTACAAAAAAGGAAACGTAAGGCAATTTTTCTCCTCCAAAACTTATAACTATATAATTTTGACAAAGTAAAAAAAAATAAAGATGGTAGGTGCGCATTTGGATTCTAGCAGTAGGAAGATGATTTATGTCCATTCTCAATTATAAGCAGACTTGTGACTCACTTCATATTTTAATCCAAGGTTGTCGATGAATATGTATTTGCTGAATGACTGCTTTCTACTCGAGTATCAGGGAAGCCCGAAATGATGTTTTTATATGTTAGAGGTTGGAACAGGCCAGCCTGGCAGTTGGATTATTCAAGTCGGAACTTATTTTAGTTGTTTTTTGATTATTCGAGTCGGAACTTATCGATGTGGACTCTTTTGAGATATCATTTGTGACCTCGATCTCTTAGCAGGAGGTTATGTTGAACAGGAGGATTACCTAAACAGAGGAAGGATTGTCTAAATTCAAAGTCTTGTCGAAATTATCCTGGCTGATCCTGGATTGGAATGTTGTACATCGAATTTCTACGAATTGGTTGACTTGTAAGAAACGATCATGTTGCTCGGCCAGAACATATACTGCATCAAGATCATCTGCTTAAGCAGGCTCAATTTTCGAGGTCGAAATAAAAAACAGATCTTAATTTGAAAAGCTAAGTGGTTGTTTGGTTCGGTGTAAGTGGACTATAAAATGTGAAAATGGTTGAAAATGTATGTAAATTTTACACGTCCACCGTATGGATCAAAAAACACAATCTAAGACTACAACATATTAATAGAGAATCAACCTCGCCTCTCCATCAATGGCGATTATCAACCGTTTTCTTCTTCACGTAGAACTCCCTCTCCCTCCGTAAGGAATGTCTTCCCAATATAGGTTCTTCCATTAATCCATTCCCCTCTCCTTAATCCATCTTTCCTTAATCAAATCTCTTCTTCTTCTACCACACAGTAATCATCTGACGAACTCATTCCAAATCATTTCCTCCATGTTTCCTCTACTCTCTTCATCTGATACTCTCCACCATGGCTACATCTCCATCAACAGAGTTTGACTCTGTTATCACTAAACTTGCTAATCTATTGTCATCATCTGAACCATCTGAAAACTCCTTTTCTCCGATCAATCACAATCCTCAGGCAGATTAGAAATTTTACTTATTTTTCAAACCTCTCACCCACAAGATCTACCCAACACATATCATATCATCCACTGTGACCAAAATTTGGAAATCAAAAGGATCTATCAAAATTGCTGAATATTATGATGGTTCCTTCTCAGCAAAATTTGAATTGCTGGAAGATTTGGAATTTGTATTCAATAATGGGCCATGGAAGATCAATAGCAATTCGTTGATTCTGGAACGTTGTGCTCCTAACAAGCTCCCTATTGATTAGACCTTCACCCATACTGCTTTATGGCTTCAACTACATGGATTACCTGTTAATCTCCTCACAATCGAATTCATCTCTACTCTTGCTTCTCGTTTGGGCATAATTACTCCACCATCTATTCAGGAAGTAAGTAAATGGATTGTTTTTGCAAGGATCAAGGTTATCATTGACATCTCCAAACCTCTCACTCGGTTCATTAAAGTGCCAATCAACGACACTGTGGAGTGCATTGTTCAACTAAAGTATGGAGGCTACCCAAATTCTGTCTGTTTTGTGGATGCCTGGGACATGGAATTAAGAAGCGCAAAGTTCATCAGGATTACTCCAACATGTTTGATTCTTCATGGACAGATGATTAACAGAAACAATTCCGTACATTACTGGATAAAAGACTTGATGATTCAATATGTGTTAATCATGCTGATAGATTCAAAACAAGGATTCCCCTACGAACCACTTCAAACATCAACACATCCAAAGAAGGAGGTAATCCTATCTCATCGAATCCTTCTCCTTCTAATCATACCATGAATGTTACTGAATTTTCACCCCAACCACCTGGTTCCACATCAATGTCCATTGACTCATCTTCACCAATTCAATGTTATTCTTCTGATATTCCGACCAACATGTTGAACAACCGCCTTCTTCAGTGATTTCCGATGAGCAGTTACAAAATCAGTCAGATAAGGAAAAACAGTTACTAACAACTTCCCCTATTATTCCGTTCACAAAGCCACCCACTACCTCATCCTTTTCAAACATAACAAAACAACATCAGATACCACCATGTTCCCCCAAACAAACAGTGCCTAATCCTAACCCAAGTGATTCTTATGAGTCAAACTTCATAACACCCACAGATCATACTCTTCTTTCAAATGCACCATCACCCATCGCTCCACATATTATCACAGACCAATATTGCAAAAACAAATTTGCAAAGGCTATTCCTTCAGCTACCAAACATCCTCTATTAGAGATTACAAACATCACAACTTCAAACAGCAGTCCTTTGCCTCATATTCCAGTCACCAAAGATCTACCAACTCCATGCCCTGTTTTTGCAACTGATGATAGCATCCTCTACTCATCCCCATTAGTCTATACTCTCAATAATCCAATTTCCATACCATCCACAAACTACACATCTCTCATCAAATCTTTATGTCCTGCTGATACCACATTGGATACTGACACTTCTATTGGAACTTCTGCACTATCAAATAATGGGAAAAGATCAAGACTAGTATCATTTGGCAATGAATCAGAGAGTGATCAATCACGTCCACTGAAAAGAAGCTCTACTGCCACAAAAAAGAAGGCGCGGCTGGCCATAAACAGCCTCTATCGCCATGATTCTCTCTTGGAATTGTCGGGGCCTGAGGAATGACCCGACTATTCGAACTTTGAAATCATTCCTCCGTGCATCTAAACCAAAAATCCTATTTTTATCTGAAACAAGATGCTCGATAACCTCTGCTATATCCATTACAACTGATCTCGGCTATGAAAATTGTTCTGCTGTTTCTTCAAGAGGTCAGTCTGGGGGCCTACTCCTTTGTTGGAGCTCTGACATTGCCTTATCTATCATATCAATGACTGAGAATTGTATTCAGTCAATTTTTCAGCTTATGCGACATATGCAACCTTGGCATCTACTTTGTATATATGGTCCTCCTAATATTGCTGATAGAAGATTATTCTGGGAATTTATGGAAGACACTATCGAATCAATTCATCAACCATGGCTTTGTATTGGAGATTGCAATAGCATCCTTAATGATAATGAAAAGCTTGGAGGGAATAGATTCAATTACAATCATCATAAATATTTTATCAAATGGTTTCAGAGAGCTGCGGCTATGGACATTAGATACTATGGGCCAGCTTATACATGGAATAATAGAAGATGTCCTCAATATAATATTGATGAACGGCTAGACAGAGCTATGGCTGATTCACAGTGGCAATCTTCCAACCCAAATGCAGGTCTTCTTCATCTCCCAAGTCTCAACAGTGATCATAATCCAATTTTACTCCTACTCAATGCCAGCTCTAAAAGAAGAAGATGTCCGAAACGATTTGAAATTGCTTGGACTCAATACTCTGATTTCCAGAATTTTATATCTGAGTCATGGTGCAGTATCAACTCCCATAATATTCAGAACAAACTTTCGATTCTGCTACCTAAACTCAAAAGTTGGGGTAATTCTCGAATGGGGAATCTGAATAATGACATCAAATTTTATGAAGAGAGATTATTGCAAGTTCAAACTCTACATCCTACCGAGTTGACTTATAGGGAGTAGAGGAATATTCAACTGCTACTCAACAAACTCCATTTACAGAGGGAATTATATTGGAAACAAAGATCAAGCATTTCATGGCTCAAAGAGGGTGATAAGAACACAAAATTTTTCCATTTATCAGCCACATTGAGGAAGAACACAAATACCATCCATAGTATTATGAATCCTAATGGAGAAGTTGTGACTTCTCATGATTCAATATCAAATATTTTCAGTAACCACTTCCAATCTATTTTTCAAGCTGGCACAACTGCTCCGGTTCCTCTTTATATTATTTCAGAACTTGCAACCATTTCTGATGAGGAGAACAAATCTATCTCTGCTATCCCTACATCAGAGGAAATTTATACCACAGTGAAGATGATGAATGCTTACAAAGCACCAGGACCAGATGGTTATCCTGTCTATTTTTATCAGCATTGTTGGGGAGTAGTCGGCAATGAGGTAACTCATCTCATCCAAGAATTCTTTCGAACTGGTTCTATGCCTTATAAATTAAACCACACAAACATTGTTCTCATTCCAAAGATTCATCATCCTGTTAAACCTGCTGATTTTTGCCCTATTGCTCTCTGCAATGTTCTTTACAAGATCATCACAAAAATGATAGCCAACCGCCTTCGTCCTCTTCTTCATAAACTTATTAATCCCAATCAAAATGCTTTTGTTCCGGGTAGATTCATTGGAGATAATGTGCTTATAGCCCAAGAGCTTTTCCACTCCATTTCCAAATTTACGGGCAGAAATCAATCTTTTGCTCTTAAATTCGACATGTCTAAGGCTTATGACAAGTTAAATTGGGATATTATTAGTCAATCTTTGATTGGGTTTGGTATTAAAGATCAATCTCATAAGTTAATCATGGAGTGCGTCACCACCACTTCCCTTGCTATTCTCATTAATGGAGAACATACTGCACCATTTTCACCAAAACGAGGCATTCGTCAAGGTTGTCCTTTATCACCTTATTTGTTTATCATGGCCATGGAAATATTCTCTATTTTCATCTCAATTATGGATCGAAATCGCCTCTATGATAGTCTAACCATCCCGCATTACCCATGTACATTCTCTCACTTGGCTTTTGCGGATGATCTCATAATATTTGGAAAGTGTTCCCTACATAATATCAATCAGGTGAAGCAAATCATCAAAACCTTTGAAGTTTGGTCTGGACAACAAGTAAACTTTGAGAAATCTTCAATATTTTTCTCAAGAAATTTGGATCCAATCATGAAACAGTTGTATCTTAGTCTACTGGGGGTAAAAATCATGAGAAATTCTGATAAATACCTGGGCCATTACCTACTGCAATCCAAAAACAGAGCATCCACATTCACCAACCTCATCAATTCTACTAATGCGTGACTTCAAGGTTGGAAACAGAGATGTTTATCCCATGCTGGAAGGACAGTTCTCATTAAATCAACACTATCATCCATTCCTACTTATTACCTGTCCACATATCATGTCCCGAAGTAGTTGACTGACTTCCTGAATAAATCTCAGAGAAATTTTTGGTGGAATTCATTAGACAAAAGGAAAATTCATTTTACAGCATGGTCCAACATAACCAAACCTAAGTTTCAGGGTGGATTGGGTATCAGAGATCCTTACTTGACTAATCAATCATTGCTTCTTAAACTTACATGGCGGTTTCTTACTGACACCAATGCAATATGGTCTTCCCTTCTTCAGCATAAATACCTTCATTCTTCTAATTTCTGGACTGCTTCTAATTCTGCAAGATCTTCATGCATTTGGTCTAGTATTTTGCGTAGTAGGGAACTCCTTATGGACAATATTATATGGTCAGTGGGTGATGGTACTAACATTAACTACTAGTTGGACCCCTGGGTACCATCATTACCTGGATTTAAAGTTCATGGTCATAGCTTTGCTGAAAGATGGTTTCGACAGTTAGTGAGCTTATCAATAAGGAAACCAAACAGTGGAAGGTGAATCTTATTCATATTCTATTCCCTCTATCAGAAGCTACAGCAATATTGAGAATACCTCTGTCTGCTAGTTGTCACTACAACAAAAAACCCTTTTAATGACGGCTAAAAAGCGTCATTAATGACAAACTATGACGCTTTTTTTCTTTCAAAGCAACCGTTATGAAAACGGGTGTTATAAATATTTTTTAAAAGCGTCATAAAATAACCGTCATGAATAGTTTCTATAAAAGCGTTATGAATAGTTAATATATAGTGCACAATTCAGAACAATTTTAAAACGTCATGAATAGATAATATGTATAGGCTCAATGAAGCACATTTATAACACTTTATACTATTCAAATTAGCATATTTATAATGCTCTATACTGCACAGTATATATTACATTCCAAAAACTTAACATTATATATCACCATCTTTATTACATTTCTCAAAATAGAGTACATATCAACATCTTCATTACATTCTCAAAATAGAATATCCAAATACATATTTATATATTTACAACTACCAAAATTGTCCACATCAAAACTTGGCCACATAACCAATAATCATGAAAGATCAACGACAGCCGGAACACCAGTGAAATCCTGAGAAAAAGAGAAGACAACCAAATCAGTCCATATAATTGTCAGGCCTAAAAATTAAATCTAATCATAAAATATCAAAAGAAAGGAGTAAAACAACATATATGAATATATTAATGTGATATGATTCACAACCATAGCTTTGCTTCTGTACTGGAAATTGTTTGGAGGACCAACTTGGATGAATGGACAATGAGCATGTCAAGAGCAAGCTAAGCACAAATGTTGAACTGGACATAAGCTGTTAATAAATGGCTTTACATAAGAATTTGTGGAGTTACTATAAATACAAGCTGGCCCCACAATTGGAGCTTGCCCATGTCTTTCGGGACCTCCAATTTTTGTTCCTACTAGCAGTAGACATTATCACCTCACTTGCTATCAGTGATGTTGGTTTCAAGAACCTTCCAACTCCCCAACATAAATCATAAGACTGGCGATTTCGATATCAAGATAAAGTTGTGTCCTAATTATATTAACAAGTATAAATAGAAAAAACAGTTATGAAAGAGTATTTAATGTATCAATAATACACAGCCTTGGCGAATCAGTAAGTTCACATGCATATGGGGTATGACATGTGCAGCTTCATAATGCGAACAAGTACAAGTTTGATGGAACTAATGGTTAAATGATCTTGGAAAGTGTGAAAGATATCCTATTCTTACAAACCAATACATGCATTCTTCATTCTAGCTCCATCGATAAAAGGGGCTCATATTTCTTTGTTATCCAGACAATCAAAAGAAAACATTTAATAGAAAGATTGTATGCCGCTTTAAATATAATTATTCAAGTAATAGAATTTGAAAATTGTTATTGAAAAATAAGCACAACTTTGTCTACTGGGTTTCAACCTAGGAACATGGCTGTCGGACATCCCTGGGCCTCTATTCATCATTCAATGATTCTGGAGGCTGTCACTAGCTCCTCTACCTGTTGCTACCATATTTTCTACAGCTCACTGATACTTCATTCATGTTGACAAATTCCCCCTTATTATAAATTGTTGTTGCTCTCCATATGCCTATACCTGAACCCCATGTTCCGAAGCTCCCTTCTGCTTTATGTGTTCTAACATATTACCTATTGCTACACTAGCTATACTCTTCTCATCTAAAACACACAACCACAAACATCAACCCTATACTGACCTGTGCACCCACCCCCTGTATGTGTGCCATAGGGACTGCCAGCATGTGTGCAGGCAGCACACACACTTTATCTGTGTATAATGCCCTCACATACACTCAAGACACACATGTACACACATACACAACTCACATGTCCACTCTCATGTGTCTAACTCTCTCATACACATAGGCGCACGCACACAAACATGTATGTGCCTCGCACACACCAACATACATTGCCCACTGCTTGTACAGGCAGTACAAAGCCTGTACATAGACCCTGTGCAAGCCCCACCACTTCTATGATTTCCTGTGTGTAGGGCAAAGCCCTGCCCCTGTGCACACACCCTATACAGCAAACATGGGCTAAGTCCCCTTACCTGTGCACTTGTGCACATGCCTAGGTTCTTGTGTAGGCACCCTTGCTGCCTGTGCAGTACACACAGAACAAAGTCATGCCTGCTGTTGGACATATAAGACCTACTGCAGGCAATTGTAAGCCTTGCTTGTTACCTGCAGTTAAGCCTACTGCTCCTGTCATACCTGCACACCTGCCTGTGTGGAGGCCAAACAAGGTCATGCATGTTTGCTGGACCTCCCCTCTATATGACCTGCTGCCTGTACGAAGCAGGGGACCCCCAAGTTCTTACATATCAGTCTACCTAGTTGATTACCTATCTATCACTCACACATGAGCACACTCACACATTACACTCAACATACACACACAACTGCCAACACCTATACATACTGATCTGATACACTACTCTCTGCCAAGACATGAGCTAACCTGCATGTACAAGGAAGACCCCCCTATATCTCTGTTGTTGTGGGATTTATTACATATAATACTACAGATGCAAATCAAATAATATGGTTACAGTGTCATCCAGATAACCGAACCACAAGCGTAGTAGTTTTGATAATGTGAATCTACATGCAACAAAGTTGTATTCCATTCTGAAAAACAGACTAGGAGTCGTCAAAGTGGAAACAAAGTAACTGCAGATAGCACGTGTCAGAGAACTCTAGGGACGAATAGAAAAATAAATTCAAGCATCTAAAGCAAAGATGTAAAAATCAAGACGTAGTAGCTCTAAATATAATGTAGCCACCATACCTGCTGCAGCGTAGTAATGAGGCGGAAGATACGAGCATAATTTCTCATCACTTTCCCAGCCATAACATATCTGAAAAATTGGACAACTAAGCTATTTCCTCAAAGGATAAAATGATATAATTATAAAGTCACAAGCAACATTTAAGAATCAAGGGTAAAGGCGGTTACGTAATACAGAATCTTATTTATAAATTCTTCCAATAAAAGTTCTGAGTCAATTTTATTAGTGCAATTTGCTCACTACATGAAGAAGATGATACGCTTAAAGGAGCTCATTGCATATTGTCAAAAGTATTTCTGAAATTTAGAAGATACGGAGCATAATGAGGTGCCAATTAGCTACTTTATTTGTGTAGCCATTATTAGGTAGCTACCTTAATTGTCTAGGCACAATAGGCACTCCTATTGAACAATTTATTTCCTCCTACAAACTAAAGATGTTTTTTTTATGCCTTTACCTCCTCCTTGGACTCCATTATACTCCCTGCTACCTGTGTGGTACACACATGTACACACTTGTGTGCAATACAGGGAACAATTCCCTCCACTTTTGCTAGCATGTACAGGGAGTGAACTCCAATTGTTGTGCAGGTGGAAAGCCAAGATCCCCCTGCCAACATTATAGATTACGAACAACAACAACAAACCAAACCAAGTCCATGCCTACTGGTCACATGTATAAGGTTTTGTATTTATCTGTGCATGGGTGTACATAAGGTTTGATATATGACTACAAGGAGAGATCTGTACTCTACAGAGGAATATGAGCTTAATGCTTGGGACCTATGGCTGATGGATATTGGATTCTCCGATCGAGTTTGGAACGAAAGGGGGGGGAGTTTCATTCATGCCTATGCCTTATACCATATCGGGTACGTGTCCGACACGACACGACACAGGACAAGACACCGATTTAGGGGTGTCGATGCTTCATAGACCTCCGTCTAACATCAAACCTCCAAAATCTAATCGTTCTCATAACAAGTAGATCAACCAGCGAAGGAAAGACCCAAAACTAAAGTCTCTAAAACCAATCTAAGAAGAAACCCTAGAAATCAGCAACCACTACGAAATCGTAGATTACGAAGACGTCTGTAATCGAGAGAGAGAGAGAGAGAGAGAGAGAGAGAGAGAGAGAGAGGAGGAGGAGCTTACTATTCGGGACCCATGGCTTCTGATGATGGAGCTCTGGTGGCGATCGGTCCGACGAAACCCTAGAAATTCTTTTTCAATCGGAGAATTTGGGGGTCTCTCTGGATGGAACGAACGAAGGAGAAAGAAAGGAAAGGCACCGCTCTAATATATTAATAAGTTTGCAAAATATTACAAGTTTGCCACCGCTCTAAAATATTAATAATGCTTTATTTTATAAACGTTATAAAAAGTCCAAAATTAGCCCAAACCGTCATAGAAAAAAGGTATTTCGAACTTTGATAACGCTTAGGTATCAGGCGTCATTAATACGTCTTATCGAGCGTTATTAATAGGCCTTTTTGTTGTAGTATGTTCTCAAGATAAACTTAACTGGATTCATACGAGTGATGGTGAACTAACTACTAAATCTGCTTATCGAGTTCTACATGACAAATTACATCTGAATCAACATTCTCTGAGGGATAAATAGTTCAAATCCTGGAGACAATTATGGTCTTTAAAACATATTTGTCCAAGAGTTCTCTTATTTATCTGGCGAGCTCTTAGAAATTCATTACCTACTCTTCACAACATTCACCTCCGCATCATCCATATTAATCTGATTTGTCCTCTCTGTCAGGTACACTCTGAAACTGTAAATCACCTTCTTCATTGTGCAGTAACAGGAACAACATGGTTACAAAATCAAAATTATGCAAATCTCATCAATGAAGAAACTACTGTCTCTATGCTCATCACGAAGCTTTTAAAAGAGGGAGACCAAGAGAAGATCACTCATTGTCTATATCAACTGTGGATTATCTGAAAGGCAAGAAACAAATTCATTTTTGAAGACAAACCAATCATTGGAAGCAACATAATTGAAGACGCAATTCGGCTGAAGAACAAGTATGAAGACTACAATAATGGTTCGCCTGATAGCTCTTGCCCTGTTTTGAATCATCAAGAAATTGCATCTTGGATTCCTCCTACATCAGGTTCCTGGAAAGTAAACTTTGATGGTGCATTCATTGATAATACTATGGCGGGAGCTGCTATTCTAAGAGATTCAACTGGTCTCTTCATCTTTGCTCTTACGAATTTTGATCAAGGAGGCTCCCCAATTGAAGCTGAATCGATGGGCCTTCTTTTGGCATTTAATATCTGCAATAGATTCAATCTTCTCAGTGCAACAATTGAAGGAGACTGCAAGATATTAATTGATTCTATCAACAACAATACAACCAGTCCTCCATGGAAAGCCAGACATGCTTGTTTTCCATAAATAAATTCACTTTATTTATTGTGTTTATGGAAAAATTACAACTGTTGGAATCCGATCTAGAAGACGATCGCTTTATCCCTTGGACGATGCGAAGAAGAAAAGCTCTCAAAAATTTGACAGTAATTTAGATAGCTATGTATCTGTACAATGAATGAGAAAAGAACCCTATTTATAGAGTCAAAAATAACTGAAAGGATAACTGTCTTCACAACCTGTGCATAGTTGAAAATTACGCAGGATTTAACATACGCAAAGTCATGAGCAGTTACTGGACGTGGCCTGTAACTGTTGGATACATGGCAATCATGCATGAGTCGTGTGCAAGTTATAGGACACGCAGGCGAGAGATCAGTGGCATGGCTGCCACGTACTCCAATTTGATGAAATCCATGCAGACTTGTTGAAGACGAAATCCACGCAGACTTGGGTCAGAAAGCTTCAAACTCTACGAAAACTTGGGGTAAGAAGCTTCAGAATCTACGCAGACTTGGGGCAAAAAGCTTCAGCATCAACGCAGACTTGGGGCAGAAAGCTTCAAAATCCACGCAGACGTGGGGCAGGAAGCTTCAGAATCCACGCAAACTTGAGACAGAAAGCTCAAAATACACGCAGACTTGAGGAAGGAACATAGAAGTTCAAAATACACGCAGACTTGAACCAGGGCTGCCGGCTGTCTTGATTCGACGTGCCTCGACTGACACAAAATCTCTGACGGTGATTGCCTTGTCAGTAACATTAAATGACAATAAGCTCTTTTGGTACGCCAACTTAACGAAGGCTGAGTCTTGCTGAAGAAGATTTCAAAAAATCACGCAATAGTCGGCTGTGATCTCTCGAGTTCCGTGCATACATGGCATACGAGGAGACATTCTTCGACTGTCGTGCTGTCAGTCATAATGACACTCTGACAAATGATGAGCTGTCTCCCAGCGTAACTTTTAAATATTGTCATGATCAACTCAGCGTGACTTTTAGACTCTGTCTTGATCAACTCAGCGTGACTTTTAGACTCTGTCTTGATCAACTCAGCGTGACTTTTGGACTTTGTCCTGATCAACTCAGCGTGACTTTTATTTTTAAGGTCTACAAAACCTCCTTCAAAGTTTTCGAAAGTTGAAAGGACTTTAAAATTTCGAAATACTTTGAAAACATCCAAAATGAACTTATTAAATGTCATAATGACTCTTCATTTTTCGAGACTGATTGAATCCAATTTATGGTGGAATATGACCCGCCGGCGAGCTCTTTTATATAAACGGGAGAAAATTCAGCTTTGATCTTCATCTTGCGTCAGCATGACTCCGAAGGAAGAAGCTGAGGAAGAAGCACGAAAGTTGGGTTTCTGTGCCCATGGCGACCCTACTCTCGGGGATAAGGAATCGGAGCCTTTAGTTTTCGAGTTCAAAGATGACCCTACACAATTAGCCAAGAACTTCCTGAGCCATTTTGGTCTAGACGGCTCATCTTCTTCCAATGGGTGCAGCCTCGCAGAGCAGCGGGAAGTGCTCGATGCTTTGTTACACCATATGGGGGTCAATAGTGTAGAGGAATTGGGTGCCAAGCTCAGTCGCTCCATAAAATAGGGTGCGTCCTTTCATGCTTCAGTTTTCTTTGAAAATGTTGTACTTCTTTTCCTCTTTTATCTATGTAAGGTCATCAGTGCCACTTATCTTTGTATTGAATGCTCAAATATTTCTGTGGTACAACTTTGTGTTGAGAGCTAGCTTTACTCCGAATAGCGTGCGCTAATGAAGAGCCTTAGGCGGCGCTCTTTGAATGTTTCCAATGTTGTGCTGTCTTCCAAAGCACACGTGACACTTATTCCGTGGTTATGAGCGCTTTTTACTCGGATCTTTCCAAAAATAGACTCGTACCTTGACCCTTTTTAAATAGATAGCTGAGTTTTACGCATACTCATTCCTTTATTCTTCTTCTTCTTCTCTGAGAATGACCTTTTTGCAAGATTCCATTCTCAACAAGAAATTGATGATAGTAATGCTTTCTGATGTTGTTTTCTTGTGCGCTATATCATCTGACATTGGTTTGCCAATCCTTAGCACAAAATCGTTTGATCTCGATGGTGAGTCTAACATAGTATGCGTACCACTTTTCACTGTTGAAGATGAGCTTTTGTTTCTGACTGAACAGGGTGCGCCTGAATGGCCAGTACGCGCCTAATGATAATGACATTTCTGTTAATTTCTTTTTCTTTGCTGTTTTCTTGCAGAAACTTGGCTGAATTTTTTTTCAGAACTGGCATTGGTGATTTGGATGCTGTGGGGAATATTCTTCTGACACCAACATCAGAGAGCTCATACGCTTTTGACTTACAAATCAGACAACTCAGAACTCTTCGTGGGATAGAAGGGTCTTCCTCAGATGGTAGGAAGAGCCTTTATACACGGAGAGTTGGATGGTGGAGTCAACTCTACCCCAAGAAATCGGGTAGTAGAGTTCCTTTCATGGCCGAACTAGGAATTGTATCCCAATGTTGGATACATTCCTATCTCCTTTGAAAGGTCGCTCCTAATCTACCAGTTGTATTGGCAGCAACACGCCTTCGGACTGCCATACCCTGGGGTTCTTCTCTCGTCTGAGAGAGAAGACCAGAGTTTGATTCCTGCTGTTCTGGTCGCCACTGGAACTCGGACAGTCAGGAATTGCCACCAACAACGAACCCGTCAAAGAAGATCCAAAGAAGAAATAGATCTCCATTAGATTATTGTTGTATGCATAGAATGAAAATCCAAAATTGTAATAGATTTCCATTATGATTTGTAAGAAAGTCTAAGAAAATGTAATAGACTTTTTATGATGATATGAGAGTGGAAATGATAATTCTTCTATGCTCAATGATTTGTACCTATTTGGATGAATTGTGGACATGATAGATAATGAAATCTTCTTTTCTGATTTAGACTACATAATACTATCAGAGGTAATATGGACGTAATAATATGTAGGAACTCAAAAGAAAATAGATTGATTTCTATGCAGAGGTCAAAAATGGAAAATGACAAATGAGTAGGTAGATTCGGCATAGAAGATTATGAACGGACGAACTATCAGGTGATAATGAACGGGTGAACCGTCGAATGAATGCGATAAATGAACGGATGAACCGTCAGGCATTTAATGAACGGGCGAACCGTCAGATGAATGTGATAAATGAACGGATGAACCGTCAGGCATTTAATGGACGGGCGAACCGTCAGATGAATGTGTCGCTTCATTTTTTGAGGAACTTCTGCCTATAAATATAGCAGAAATTTAACAAGAACGAATATTTTTACTCTTCAACATAAAAATGTCGTCTGAAGAAGCATCCAAGAAGGCTAAAATCGCCCTAAAGGTTCAAAAGAACACTGAAGAATGTCCTGCCGATCCAGTTCAGCCAAAGGAGGTAGAAGCAGGCGAAGGTTCGTCTGCACCCAAGCCACCACGAGACATTCTGGACTTTCTGCTTGATCCAGAAAAGACTGAAGAAGAGGAGGCCATGAGGATGGCTGCTTGCAAGTTTCTCGTGGCTCCAGCAAAGAAGTTCTCAGTTTTTTTGCTGATCGTGTTTTCGAGAAGGACGGCAGCGGTCCGCGGCCAAATGTAGAAAAAGATGATAGTGATCTTCCTTAAAATCATGTACTATCATTCATGATTAAAATAAAATTTTATTTATAAACATGAACTTGTCTGATGATTTACAAATATTTACATTTACACATAATACTTTTTAAGAAATTTGCCATTAATAGGCATCATAACCTTTCGACCATCCAGATCTGAGAGTTGATAAGCTCTATTTGAGAAAACTCGGCTCACAACATAGGGACTTTTCCACTTTGCGTCAAATTTGCCTTTGCTCATATGAGTCATAGTCATAGGACGTCTGACTGTTAGAACAAGTTCTCCTTTTTGATATGCTCGAACTCTGACTTTCTTGTTAAAAGCTCTCGAAATTCTAGCTTGATAGAATTCGATATTCTGTTGAGCAGATAATCGCTTTTCATCCAGAGCTTCTAATTCCTGAAGTCGAAGACGATCATTATTCTCGGTGGTGAGTTCATTAGCGATTGCTATCCTTAAAGAAGGAATTTGAATCTCTAATAGAAGAACAGCTTCGCATCCATACACCAGAGAGAAAGGCGTACATTTAGTAGCATTACGAACTGTAGTACGGTAAGCCCACAAACATTCGCCGAGTTTCTCACTCCAATTACGTTTGTTAGTAGAGACAAACTTCTTTAAGAGTTTGATGATGGTTTTGTTGAAAGTTTCTGCTAATCCGTTAGCTGCCGGATTATATGCGGTAGAAGCCACATTGTTAATCCGATGATCGTCACAGAATCGAGTAAATTTCTGGCTGACGAATTGTGGTCCATTATCATGAATAATGCGACGAGGAACACCAAATCTGTAGATGATATGATGTTTGATAAAGTTGATGACATTGTAAGTTTTGACTTCAGATAAAGGAATGGCTTCGGCCCATTTGGAGAAATAATCGATTATTGCGAGAATAAACCGATGACCTTTTGATGACGGCGGGTTAATCGGACCAATAATGTCCATGCCCCAAGCTTTGAAGGGCCATGATGCTGCCGTTGGATGTAGAAATTCTGAGGGTTGATGAATAAAATCTGCATGGATTTGACAAGCTTTACACTTCCTTGCATATTCGATGGCATCTGATACCATAGTGGGCCAATAATAACCCATACGTCGAATACGGTCCTGAAGTTTTGGTCCAGGCTGATGTGCTCCACAAACTCCATCATGTGATTCGTCTATAATTTGTTGAGCCTCATCACCGGCAACACATCGAAGAAGTAAACCATCATAAGCTCGACGATATAAGGTTTTTGTTGTATGATTGTAATAGAATCTGAGTGATCGTCGTCTGATAGATGCCGCCTCACTCGGATTATTTGGAAGAATATCATACAATACGAAATCTAAGAAAGGAAGTCTCCAATCTTTATCCGTATTCTGAGCCTCAGCTGAATTACTGAAGATGAATTCCATGCTAGAATCAGATGAAGATGATAATGATTTACGGCTTAATCCAAATCCTCTTGTTGCATTGACATCATGTGATGTTGATTCTTCAATGTCAACTGGAAGTCCTAGAGTTAGATTGTTTTCGAGATGAAATAATTCTCGATTACAGACAACAATTATTTGTTGACGTCTGATTGGAATAGCTAACACCGCCGCAAGATTAGCAAGAGCATCAGCTTCTGTGTTACATGCTCGTCCGACATGCTTAATGAAGAACCCTTCAAATGAAGAAGCCATAGATATAGCCGATCTATAATAAGGAACCAGATCTTGATGGCGAACTTCATAAGTACCCCTTATCTGATTGACAATGAGTTTAGAATCTCCATACGCTTCCAAATGTTGAATATTCAGATGTTTAGCGAGTTGAAGACCAATAAGCAGTGCATTGTACTCAGCTACATTATTTGAACATGGTTGATCGAGAGAATAAGCTCTTTGGATAGCAAGACCTTCTGGCGACACAAGAACGATTCCAACTCCAGCTACAATGTCACCATTAGGACCTATTCTTGAAGCTCCATCAAAGAATAGACGCCAAGTAGGATCTTCTTCAGCAATTTGGTTTGAATCTAGGACTTCATCTGGGATTTCATCGTAGAGTTTTGAATTTTCTGGAATTGAATAAGCAGCCAGAAAATCAGCTAAAGCTTGTCCTTTGACCGATTTCTGAGGAATATAGTGCATATCATACTGAACAAGTAAGATTCTCCAATTAGCCAATCGAGAATTTAAAACACTGGGTTTCTTCATCATAACCCGTATAGGATTGATCCTGGAGATGACATGAATGGTCTAGCCAATTATATAGTGTCGTGTCTTTTGGACAGCGAACATCAGGGCTAGGCATTCTTTTTCGACCGGTGAATATCGAGGTTCAGCTCCGGTCATAGTACGACTGAGATAGTAAATGGCTTGTTCGTGACCATTTTGATTCTTTTGAGCAAGCAATGCACCCAATGAATGACTCATTGCTCGGGTATATAGGAGGAACGGTATTCCTGAGACAGGAGGTACCAATACTGGAGGGCTCATCAGATATTGTTTTATATCATCGAATGCTTTCTGACATTCATCATTCCAGATAAAAGAAACACCTTTCTTCATAAGTTTATTGAATGGTCTGCAGCGTCCTGAAAGATTAGAGATGAATCTCCTGATATAAGCGATCCTTCCTTGAAATCCTTGTAGCTCTTTTAAGGTGCGTGGAGGACGCATCTCTTGGATGGCTTTGATCTTCTCGGGATCCACGTGTATACCTTTAGAGGTAATGACGAAGCCGAGAAATTTACCACTAGAGACGCCTAAGAAGGACTTAGTAGGGTTCATCTTTAATTGATGCTTATGCATTAGATCAAATATAGTCTTCAAATCTTGGATGTGATCCTCCTTTTGTCGACTTTTGACTGCAATATCATCAACGTAGCATTCGACTGTTTTCTGCAAATGTTCGCGGAATGTAGTGCTCATGGCTCGTTGATAAGTTGCTCCTGCATTCTTGAGACCGAATGGCATAACTGTATAACAGTATGTACCGATCGGCGTTCTGAAAGAAGTGTGTTTCTCGTCATCTGGAAAAATTTTAATCTGATTGTACCCAGAATACCCGTCCATGAATGACATCCGTTCAAACCCACAGGTATTATCGATCATAACATCGGTAATTGGTAGAGGGAATTCGTCTTTAGGACATGCCGCATTAAGATCGTGGAAGTCTATGCATACTCTGATTTTGCCAGTCTTTTTAAGAACAGGAACTATATTAGCCACCCAATCGGGATGTTGTTCCTCTCTAATAAACCCAGAGGCCATGAGTTTATTGACTTCAGCTTCAATTGCATCCATAATGTCTGGACGAAATCGTCGCTGTTGTTGTTTGACCGGTTTAGCATTCGGCATGATATTGAGTTTATGAGTTGCGATTTGTGGATCAAGTCCTGGCATATCTTCATAACTCCAAGCAAAAACATCAATGTATTCACGAATAAGTTTGATCATGTCTTGCTTATCAGTTTCAGAAAGACTTTCACTGATGAATATTGGTTTGGGGGATCCCTCTTCACCAACATCTATTTGAACAAGTTTATCTTCAGTCGGAGGTTCTTTTTGCTCGAATCGGAACTCCCATTGATTATCTAACCTTTGGGCCAATTGTTCTGATTCAGGTGAGATTTCAAACTCGTCTTCGTCTTCATCACTTTCTTCAGAACGGTCAGTGGAGACCATGTTGGAAGACAGAATGTTGCAGTAGAAGTCACCGATACTTGTATCAGAATCCCAAGAGGTAGTACTAGAAGAATCAGATATCTTATCTTCGTCAGATTCGGGATCTTCATGGACAATATTAATAAAAGGAGTAGGAGCAATGTAACCCAATCCGTATTTTGTTCTCCCATATTTCAGAGGAGGAATCCGGACATGCATTTTTCTTCCTTTTCCATTATTGAGGCCAGTTCTGAAGTCATAGCCTATATTTTTAATGATGTCTTTAGATTGCTGACTATAATGACGTAGTTGTAATCTTCCAGTATCATCGTTTTTGTCATCATCTTCTAAATCAGAAGGATTCTGGGGCCCTTTATAAAAGACTATTGGAATGTCTCCTAGCTTTCTGCTAGGAACCAGAAAGTATGAAGTTTGTACTGGTTCTAGAGATACGTCTGTATGATAAGTTTGTACAACTCCTATGGTTATTGTTCTCAAGTCATCTAACAAATGTAAGTAACTATGAACATGATTACACACATCAACATACTGCAAAGATGGAGACTTTTCATTAAATTTAAAAGCAGCAATATTTACATTGGAAGAAGGCTGAGCCTTAGAAATTTTAGCCAAATCAATGACTAAAGGGGGAGAAGAAGAACGAGAAGAAGTTTTGTTTCGATTAAGATCGATAACAAACGGCTCAGAAGAGGTGAGCTCCCTTGAAACCTGAGATGGAAGAGTAGTCCGCCCTCCAACAGGGATTACCAAAGTATCATGTTTTATATGTGAAGATACAGGAACTGTAGTACGTCCACTGAGAGGAATGATCAGTGTATCTTGAGTAGACAACTGAGGTAATGGAGAGATCCGTCCACTTACTGGAATGATGAAAGAACCTTCTCCAGAGGGTTTGGGAGATTGTTGCTGAGTAGTTCGACCTTTAACAGGGATTATTAAAGTCTCACTTTGTGAATCCTCTTTCTCCAAGCTTGTATCACCCTTGTATACTCTTCTTTGTACATCCGGGAATCATTGAAATAAGCTTCAATCCCATGGAAGGGATTTATATCAGCAACTTCCTTTTGTACTCTTCCATTGCTGTCAATGTATTTAAAACACTGATGAAGAGTAGAAGGCACCACATTATTTTCATGAAGAAAGGCCCCCCCCAGAAGAAGATTGTAAGATCCCACGATCTCGATCACATAGAAAGTGACTTTGGATCTGAAATCACCTATCTGAAGTTTCAGGTGAATCTTTTCCAAAGGCTCGCTTCGGCTCTGATTGAATCCCAGGATAGTAGTAACCGTCTTGGAAAGCTTATGAAGAGGAATTTTTAGTTCATCCAACAGACTCTTTGGCATTATACTTATAGCAGATCCTGGATCAATGAGGATACGATCTATCTTCATCGTATCGATATAACCGGTGTAGTAGAGAGGCCGATCATGTCGATTATCTTCCAATAGCATGTCGTCTTGTATAAAGGTGATATTTGGGATAATCTCCAATACACTGTTGCAATGTAAACAAGTGGCAGGTTCTTCACCTGGCTTCTTTAATTGTGAAAGACAAGCGTCAGCCTGAAGAAATGCCTCACTTAATGTCTCCCGAGACTCTTTAGAAAGACGTAGAAGTTCAAAGAGGGACATTCTAGCTGGAGTATTAGCAAGTTGAGCTAGAATGTCGAAGTTATAAGGTTTCTGAAGCCCAAGAGGAGGGGACTTCTTGATTGGTTTATCAAATCGAGCCTATTGTTTGCCTTTCTCAAGAGCTACAGGCTTGGAAGGAGCAGGTTCAACCAGAGCAGTTGAAGAAATAGGTGCAGTGGATGATTTTTCTTCAAGAGGAACATCTTTATCAGCAGGAGGAATATCAGGAGTATCCTCAGGACTCTTGGAATAATCCTTTAGATAAGGTTTTCCTGTTCTAGTAGCACCAGCAAGTGCTTCTTCCTTATCTTTCGGCTCTGTGTCGGAAGTGGATTCGATAGAAGTCATATGACATGACTTAATCTTTTCAGCCTTCTTGGACTTTCGGGAAGTAGTCTTTTGAAGAAGAGGAGATTCAAAATCTGCCACTAGATCAGGATGAATCCATATGATTTCTCCTGTTTTCATAGTGATTGGTACTAATCCTTCAGACTGTGGAGGAAGAATATTCACTATTTCAAGAGTTGCCTTGGGAATAGGAACAATCCCACTTTCAAGGAGTTGAGGAGGGAAATCTCCGAATTGCATAGAGACGACGTTAGAGGTGACGGTCTTCTCTTTCGGAGTAAGAGAGATAGCTCCAGATTTAATCATTTCCTGGATCTTTCCTTTCAGTACATAACATGTACGAATTGTGTGACCCAACATTCTGTGGTATGGACAGTATTTAGGATGATCTGTCTTACCAGCTTCATCAGGTTTCTTGATTTCAGGTAACTGTATTTTATTACCTTTCAGCAGACATTCAAAGATACCAAGGACATCGTCATCATCAAAAGAGTATTCTTCTTTAGAGCGAGGTGCTCTTGGTTGTTGAGTCGTAGAGGCGGGGGGAGTTTGAACAGTCGATGCATTTTACTCTGAAGATTAACTTCAAGGGTTTCTTTTTCGTTGCGGGTATTGGATTTAGCATTATTGTTAGTACTTTGACCTGTTTCTTTGGGAGTCATCTGCACTCCTAAGCCTTTGAAAGTTTCAGCACTAATTTCAGCGGCTTTGGCACTAACTATGAAGGAAGGCCAATCTTGGAATTGGGTAGATCCAGTCCACATGCTAATGATTGGCAACAAATTTGATTTGCATGTGTCGATAGTGACAGCATCAGGAGTTCCAAGAGGCATCTTCAGAGCTTCTCTTCGAAACCGTTCAATAAAATCTTCTGTAGTTTCATTATTTTTCTGCTTGATTCTTATAAGAGCAGACATAGTCATGTCATTGAGCCCTTCATAGAACCGTTCAAGAAACATTTGTTTGAAACCGACAAATGAAGTAATACATCCATCCGGGAGACTTCTATACCATTCATAAGTCGTTCCTTTAAGACATCCGACAAACACCCGAGTAAGGAGGGCGTCACTTGGTTACAGCTGGTCAGTCATCACTTCAAAGTGATTAATAAACTGACTCGGAGAAGTGGTTCCATCATAGAATGAGATAGTAGGAGGCTTGTATTTAGGAGGATATGATACTTGCTTCCATTCTATCGGATAAGGTTGTTTGATGCCTAACCTTTGTAAACCATCTTTCTGTTTGAATGCCTCAAATTGAGTTTTGAGATTCCTTAATTCTTCAGTAACAACTTCGGAGGATTGTGGAGTTGTAGCTTGCAGAGAATAGTTGGGAGGAGGAACAGCATTATAAGCACTACCCCCAGCTCCAGAGAGACTAGGATTTGGTGGAGCTTGCCCAGGAGTATTGGATTGTACTGCTGGAGGAACATGTACTGGACTTATACCAGTGTCAATTGGTATGGCATCTGGTACAGTCTGTCGATTTTGCATCTGGGTTGCCATGAGTTCATACATCGACTTCATAGTGTCAGCCATAGACTTCATTTGCTGTTCCAAAGAAGCAATTCTTTGTTCTTGAGGAGTCAAGAAAGAAGAAGGTTCATCAGTATTCCCATCGACCATATAAGTCGTGACTGTACGAGGGATTGTTGACGAACTGGTGGATGTTGTATGTTCTGAATCATTACTTTGTGTATCAAAGTCATTTGTAGGAGAACTACCCCCAGTAGGAAGAGGTGGAAAGTTAGATTCTCCAAGAAATTCAGAATCATCTTCAGAAATCAAAGTCCTTTGACTAGAAACCAGGACTCTTACTCTGGTGCCTCTGTATACTCCATCTGGACTATCAGTTCTACCCCAGTATCCCGAGAGGTCATATTGACAGAAGCAAACAGAGGTTCATCTTCATCAGGCATGGGTTCACACTGAATCCGATTGAAAACAGATTGTCGTTTAGTTTGACATCTGCATTGCATTGTGACTTTCGGTTGGAAGTCACACTCATGATCAACATGGTTCTGATCCATTGATTGACATCTGCATTGAATTATGACTCTTGGCTGGAAGTCACATTCAGCATGATCCATTGACACAGAATTATTCCTTCTCTTATGTTGAAGGTGTTCTCGTAAATCTGTCTGTGAAGATTGGGATATATCAGAGAACATTCTTTGTGTATTTTTAGGAATATATTTCCGGTTCTTGGGTCTTGATGGCTCTTGATTATATAGAGAGTGATTAATCTGAGCCACATAATTTTTAGCATACTCTGCATCCGGATCTTTTATTTTCATATCCGATTGGTGTGGTTTTTTAACACCAGAAGTACTTCCCAAACGGATTTGATTAAGTTTTGCTCTTAGATCAGTTGGAGGTAACACATTGGTTTTTGAAACTTGGAGTTTTTCTTCCATTGATCTGGATATTTGCAGAGAAGGAAGAGTTGAACCATCCCCTTGATTAGGAGTTGGTAACAGACCCTCTTTTATAGACAAATTCTGTGCCCAATTCGAAGAAGTCGTAGAAGAAGACATTAAGGAATGTTTCTTCTTAGACTTATTCAAGTTTTGAGACATAGAATGTCCAGAAGGAAGAGTAGTCAAAAGACCATCTCCTTTTCTTTGACTAACAAAATTGTCAGTCAAAGCTGTTCCTGAAGTAAACACTACAGGAGCAGAAGAAACAACTAAAGAGTTATTTCTTTTCGAAGGGACTTTGTGTGGAGGAGTTCTAGCAAGACCACCCCCAGTTCTGGTAGAACTTGGCAAAGAAGAAGAGGTAGCTAAAGAGCTATTCTTCTTTGAGTATGCTGGTGACAATTTGGCTAAGAAGCCAGTATTGTCAGCGTATAAAGTCTTGGCTAAAGAGCCAGATTTTGGTACGCACACTGAGTCAGGAAGAATTGACTTGGAAATACACGCTGGAACAGTTTTGGCTAAGGAGCCAGTGTTGTTAGCGTGACTTTTGAATTTAGAAATACACGCTGGGACAGATTTGGCTAAGGAGCCAGTGCTGCCAGCGTGACTATTGGGATTGAGATTACACACTGGAATAAGCTTGACTAGGGAGCCAGTACTGCCAGCGTGACTTTTGACTTTGAGATTACACGCTGGAACAGGCTTGACTAAGGAGTCAGTGCTGTCAGCGTGACTTTTGACTGCTGTCGTCTTCGAGCACACAAGAGTGTACGTGCTTGAAGTAAAGTCCTTGCCAGTGTTAGGAGTAGACACTGTGGCAGAAACTTCACCCTTGGTTGCCAACAGATTCTTAGGGACGTAGATAGATCGTCCCTTAGACTTGGCAGTGGTGATGGAGGCTGAAGTGGGCTTGCCACCCTTAGCCCGCTGCATTTCTTCGTAGGCGAGTTGATCGAATTGGATCGATATCACCTTCTTCGTCGAGCCGACTGACGAAGTGTCGCATTGAGTTGTTGCCATCTCAGAAGAGGAGATGGTTATCCCCAGCAGAGTCGCCAATTTGTTTTCCATAAATAAATTCACTTTATTTATTGTGTTTTTGGGAAAATTACAACTGTAGGAATCCGATCTAGAAGACGATCGCTTTATCCCTTGGACGATGCGAAGAAGAAAAGCTCTCAAAAATTTGACAGTAATTTAGATAGCTATGTATCTGTACAATGAATGAGAAAAGAACCCTATTTATAGAGTCAAAAATAACTGAAAGGATAACTGTCTTCACAACCTGTGCATAGTTAAAAATCACGCAGGATTTAACATACGCAAAGTCATGAGCAGTTACTGGACGTGGCCTATAACTGTTGGACACATGGCAATCATGCATGAGTCGTGTGCAAGTTATAGGACACGCAGGCGAGAGATCAGTGGCATGGCTGCCACATACTCCAATTTGATGAAATCCACGCAGACTTGTTGAAGACGAAATCCACGCAGACTTGGGTCAGAAAGCTTCAAACTCTACGCAAACTTGGGGTAAGAAGCTTCAGAATTTACGCAGACTTGGGGCAAAAAGCTTCAGCATCAACGCAGACTTGGGGCAGAAAGCTTCAAAATCCACGCAGACGTGGGGCAGGAAGCTTCAGAATCCACGCAAACTTGAGACAGAAAGCTCAAAATACACGCAGACTTGAGGAAGGAACATAGAAGTTCAAAATACACGCAGACTTGAACCAGGACTGCCAGCTATCTTGATTCGACGTGCCTCGACTGACACAAAATCTCTGACAGTGATTGCCTTGTCAGTCACATTAAATGACAATAAGCTCTTTTGGTACGCCAACTTAACAAAGGCTGAGTCTTGCTGAAGAAGATTTCAAAAAATCACGCAATAGTCGGCTGTGATCTCTCGAGTTCCGTGCATACGTGGCATACGAGGAGACATTCTTCGACTGTCGTGCTGTCAGTCATAATGACACTCTGACAAATGATGAGCTGTCTCCCAGCATAACTTTTAAATATTGTCCTGATCAACTCAGCGTGACTTTTAGACTCTGTCTTGATCAACTCAGCGTGACTTTTAGACTCTGTCTTGATCAACTCAGCGTGACTTTTGGACTTTGTCCTGATCAACTCAGCGTGACTTTCATTTTTAAGGTCTACAATGCTGTCGAAGATACACGACAGTATAAGGATTCTACTGCTACTATTTCTTTTGCATATGCTCATAGAAGTTCCAATCTGGTTGCTCACTGTGACGCCCCTGAACCAGAATACTGGAGAGCGGGGGCGGACATAGCCAGCTACGTATATTGAAATAGAATCCACCTCGCTATACGGTCACGGCTGTCTAGATATATGAGGGTTTACTACAAGCCAACAGTCTCTTAAGGTCATGAACAAGCCTATTGTCTCAATCTCAAGCAAGTAATAAGAGTTACATGATGTTAGATCACCAAATATACAATAAGAGGCGTCCCAAATATTACATATTCAGTAGATCATGAAGCTAGTCATACAAAATGCGAGGACTAGCAAAAGTTAAGTCATATATGATCAACCCTAGGATTTGTTAATCATGTTTACAGCCCGTAGGCAGAAAGTAAGTAAATATGCATCGAGCTAACAGGTGATCGTCGGCTAAACGCCTCAAAAGAATAATTTTACAATGGAGTGAGCGAAACAAAATAGAAAACCCGCTCGTAGCCCGGGTTCCTTCTAGTCGCCACCATTGGGCTGAAAGTTCGGTAGATCCTCGGGTGTTGCTCCGAAATCTGGCCACACAAAACTAGCTGGGTCAAACCCCAGAAGAGCAAGTGCCACAAAGGAGGCCACGAAATAAGAACAAAAGCCAGCATATCAGAACATAAGAAAATGGAAGAAAAGTACAAGTAATAAAAGTACAGCAGGACAATAAACGACTAGGGACATAGAACCATTCCGGGAGCCAGATTACAACCCGTAAACCAAACAAGGACCGGGGTTGTAACCCTTCGCCTGAATAGCACTTGTCTCTATCCATTTATTGTTAAATATAAGTAAAACAATCATGTACAGGAGTACCAGGTACAGGAACTAGAAGAGACTTAGGCAGGGCTGGACACCATCCATTCACAAGCGGCCAAGCAAATACTACGGCTTACTACTTAACTAACTAGGGTTATCACAAGCCTAATTACTAACAAGATGCAAGTGAGAAATTTCTCAGTCCCAAGCCCTGCAGACTATCTAGTTATCCTTCCGCGGGTTGAGAGTATGATTGGGTACATCGCCCAGGAGACGATATACCCTTAGGTGACTTAGAGGTGCAACACATGACAGTGTGCTAGAAATGTACTCTACTCGTCGGCAAGCTACAAGTCCATTAAAGCGTCCAGATAACGAGATTGCTTGTGACTGGAAATTCTCCAGGTTCTAGTTTGATCTAATCATTAGCCTACTCCAATTTATTATGAGTCCCTGGCCGTGGTACCCAGGGAGTCACGTCCTAGACATGATGTAAGACAAGACAAGTAGATTTGCACAATACAACAAGAAAAAACACCCACGGCGTCAGGGCAAGTCAAGTACGACCAGTTATCAAGTCGAGTCAAGCCAAGTCAAGAGTGCGCAGCGACGGCCACTATCAAGATATCAAGTTACAGGGGATTAATTACAGGTCGCAGGTTACAAGTTAAAAGGCCACAAGTTACAAGCACCCAACAAGTTACAGCTAAAATCAGAGAATGCTAGCCATAAATTAAAAATACAGAAAATCGTGTCAAGGCGTGTCAGGTCAAGTCAAGTCGTGCTGTGGGCATCAAGATCTCAGAGAGCAAAATTAACAAGAGAACAAAATCGAGGACCAAAGGGAACACCAAGGGTCAGGAAGGGAAGCCATGGCACAGGGTGTGCCAGGCAAGGGGCTCGGACAAGCGGCGCCAAGAGACGCGCTCGGGAACGGTCGCAGCACGCCAAGGGCGCGGGGAGCCAAGCGCGCAGGGGACGCGGGGCCAAGCGCGCAGGGGGCGCGCGGCCAAGTGCGCAGGGGGCGTGGGGGCCGAGTGCGCAGGGGGCGCGGGGCCAAGTACGCAGGGGGCGGGCGGGCCGAGTGCGCAGGGGCGCGCGGGGTCAAGCGCGCAGGGGGCGCGGGGTCAAGCGCGCAGGGGCGCGCGGGGTCAAGCGTGCAGGGGGCGCACGGGGTCAAGCGCGCAGGGGGCGCGCAGGGGGGCGGCGCAAGGCAACCAAGCCGCGGGGGAGACGGCAGCGCAAGGCAGCCAAGCGCGCGCGGGCCAACAGCGCACTAAAGAGCGCGCACGGGCCAGCAGCGCACTAAAGAGCACGCGCTGGGGGGGGGCGAAGGTAGCCCGGCGCTAAACAGCGCAGCGGGGAGGGGGTCTTCTTCTTCCTCAAGCCGAGAGGAAGAACCCTAATGGCCACTCAACTTTGGAACATCACAACTTGGTGCATAAAACTCGAAATCCGGATTTTCAAGAGTCTAACTTGTGTAAAATTTGATTCTGTACAACATAGAAGCATCAAAACAAGCAAAAACCCAACTTTGGTAGATCAAACCCAAGAAATTTCGAAAATGGTAAAAACTTAGATCTAGGAGAATCCAAGCTCCAAATCCAAAAATGTCAAGTTCTAATGTTGTTCCAAATCATCTAATTAAGCTAATAGACAAATAAAATTTGGTGTTCATGTGGTGGCAAGATGTACTTGCCTATGGGTGGGGTGTTGTGTGGAAGAAGAAAGAAGAAGGAGTTAGAAATTAATGGGGGAAGTAATGAGGAGAGAGAATGGTTGGTGGGGATTTAATGAGGGTGGTTGTGGTGGAATGAGGGTGGAGTATAGGTTAAAGTGTTCCATTGGATTTAAAATCAAACAAACCAACTAAAACCGAGCCGAGCCGAAACCCAAAATACGAGAAAACCTAAAATTCTGCAAGTCGAAAAAAATAAAAATATATGCCAAAATCCGACTATGAGTATAAATACGAAATACGGGAAATGAGGGTGACAACTCTACCCACCTTAAAAGAATTCCGTCCTCGGAATTTAATCAAGGAGCTAGAGACTGCCACGGTAAGCCACACTAAGCACCAACAACTACACTAAGCAGTTCAATCATACAATCATACATACAAGCAAGGGATGAAATGCATAAGGCATAAGGAAGATATTATACCTTACGAGTCAAACAAGTCGGGATATCACGATCGGATGTCGTCCTCACGCTCCCACGTTGACTCACCTAGAGAGTGATGACCCCAAGCAACACGGACTAAGTTAATAGTCTTGTTCTTGAGTATCTTCTCTCTCCGGTCCAATATAGACACGGGCCTCTCCTTATACGAAAGGTTGGTACCAACAACCAATTCCGAATGGTCAAGGATATGGCTCGGGTTCGGGATGTACCATCGTAATTGGGACACATGGAATACATCATACACCTCTCTTAGCGACGGCGGAAGAGCAAGACGATAGGATACATCTCCTACTCGCTCCAAGATATCGAACGGCCCTATATACCTAGGACTAAGCTTTTTCCGTACGCCAAAGCGAATGACGCCACAGTTAGGCGAGATCCTAAGGAATACATGGTCGCCGATAGCAAACTCTAAGGGACGCCGATGGGCATCGGCCCAATGTCGCTGGCGATCTTGGGCAACTCGAAGATGATCCCTGACTTTTCTGACTACTTCAACTGTCTGGGCAATCATTTCTGGACCGAGCATCTGCCTCTCTCCGACATCGTCCCATGCTAACGGGGATATGCACTTCCTACCATATAGTGCCTCGAACGGTGCCATCTGGATGCTGGCCTGGAAACTGTTGTTGTACGAGAACTCCACCAGGTACAGGTGATCTTCTCACGAACCACCAAAGTCGAATGTACATGACCGCAACATATCTTCAAGAGTCTGGATTGTACGCTCCGACTGACCATCTATCTGCGGATGATATGCTGAACTGAACTGGAGACGAGTTCCCAAACTCTCTTGCAGGCTGCGCCAAAAGTGTGACGTAAACCTTGAATCTCGGTCCGAGGTGATACTGACGGGCACACCGTGAAGCCTGACAATCTGCCTGAGGTACATCTCTGCCAACTGAGCCGTGGACTGCCCCACTCTGAATGGAAGAAAATGGGCTACCTTCGTGAGCCTGTCAACTATAACCCAAATAGCATCTCGACCAGCTGGAGATCTAGGCAACCCAGTCACAAAATCTATGGTCACATGCTCCCATTTCCATTCTGGAATCGGCAAGGGCTGAAGAAGTCCAACGGGCCTCTGATGTTCAGCTTTAACCTGCTGGCAAACCAAATACCGAGAGACAAACCGGGCTATCTCCCTCTTCATGCCATTCCATTAGAAATGCTAACGGATATCACGGTACATCTTCGTACCACCGGGATGAATAGAATACTATGAATTGTGAGCTTCTGTCATGACCTCCTGTCTGATATCTCCACTGGGTACACAAAGACGAGTGCTGTGTCGAAGTGTACCATCTTCATGGATACATAACTCTGGCCTTCTTCCTGCCTCACATTCGGCTCTGAGTCGCTGAAGCTTAGAATCTGTAGACTGCGCCATCCGGATCCTCTCAACTATGCCGGACTGAACCTGTAGACTGGCCATCAATGCCACGTTGGTAGAAAGAACCACTTTAATTTCCATCTTCTGAAGATCTGCCAATAATTCTGGTTGCGCCGTTAGGAAGTAAACTCCGGCTCTCCGGCTCAACGCATCTGCTACAACGTTGGCCTTCCCTGGGTGATACTGCAAGTCCACATCGTAGTCCACCAGTAGCTCGAGCCATCTTCTCTGCCGCATATTAAGGTCCTTCTGGGTGAAAACATACTTCAGGCTCTTGTGATCAGTAAATATCTCCACTCTATCTCCGTACAAGTAGTACCGCCAAAGCTTAAGTGCAAACACTACTGCTGCCAGCTCCAAGTCGTGGGTCGGGTAATTTTTCTCATGATCACGAAGTTGACGTGATGCATAAGATATTACCTTCCCATGCTGCATCAAGACACACCCCAATCCTCTGCCTGAAGCGTCGCAATAAACTGTGAATTCTCCGGTCCCATCTGGAAGTGTGAGAATGGGAGCCGTTATCAAATCTCGCTTCAACCTCTCAAATGATTCCTGGCACTCTGCTGTCCAAGCAAACTACACCTCCTTGCGGGTCAACTGGGTCATCGGTGCCAAAATCCTTGCAAAATCTGAAATAAATCGCCGGTAGTAGCCGGTTAATCCAAGGAAGCTGCGAACCTCTGCCACTGAGCTAGGTACTGGCCATGACTCGATAGCCACAATCTTCTGGGGATATACTTCTATTCCTCCTCGGGTAATGATGTGACCCAAGTACGAAATGCGATCGAGCCAGAACTCGTATTTACTGAACTTGGCGTACAACTGATGCTCTCTAAGCGTCTGAAGGACGATTCTGAGATGCTGCTCGTGCTCTGCTTCGCTCTTGCTGTAGACCAGGATATCATCTAGGAACACGATCACGAACTGATCCAAGTAAGGCATGAAAATGCGATTCATGAGGTCCATAAATATGGCCGACGCATTGGTCGCTCCAAAGGGCATAACAAGGAACTCCCAATGCCTATAACTAGATCGAAAAGCTGTCTTCGGGATGTCCTGCACTCTGACTCTGATCTGGTGGTATCCTGACCGCAAGTCTATCTTCGAGAACACTGAAGCCCCTTTGAGTTGATCAAACAAGTCATCTATCCTCGGAAGAGGGTATCTGTTCTTGATTGTCACTAAGTTCAAGGTACGATAATATATACATAACCTGGACGTACCATCCTTCTTTTTCACAAGAAGCATCGGGGCTCCCCAAGGCGATCCACTTGTACGAATGAATCCCTTGGTCTTGAGTTCTTCAATCATCTTATACAAAATCTCCAACTCTGAAGGCGCCATCCTGTAGACTCGCTCTGATACTGGTGCTGTCCTGGGGATCAAGTCTATAGTGAACTCAATCTCCCGCTCTAGCGGCATCCCTGGAAGTTCTTCTGGGAAGACATCTGGAAACTCTTCAACTATTCGGGGTAACTGCACTGCTGCTACTGCCATCCGTAATACTGGGGAAGATGGTTCCACTGCGCCTCTGGAAAATGAAAACTCTGGCTCGCCTGGAATACTAAAGACAACCCTGCCAACATGACAGTCTATCCTAGCAGACTGGTTCCTCAACCAATCCATGCCTAAGACTACATCATAGTCTGCCATAGGGAACTCTATAAATCTAGCGGGGAACTCTCTACCGCTAACTACGATCCGACACGAGGAAAACACTCGATCTACTCCCACAAGACCATTACCAGAAAGTATATTAAGCCTCTCTGATAATGACTCGGGCTCCAATCCTATCCGTGTCGCGAATCGTGCAGACATGAATGAATGCGATGCACCAGAATCAAATAATACCAATGCTGGAGAGGAGTTGACGAGAATAGTACCTGCCACTACCTCACCTGGTGCAACTTCTTCTTCCATAGCCATCATCATGGCCTGACCTTGTCCTCTAGCTGCGGGTCCCCTCTGCTGGAAACCTCTCTGCCTGCTCTGCACTTGAACTTGGGTATACTGCTGCTGGTTCTGCTGATGAAACGCCTGGGCCTGAGGCAACAATGGCCTCGGGTACTGCTGCTGCTGCATAGGTGCTGGTCCCCTAACCGACGGACTGGTTGGGTTGGAAGAGGACGAACTACCCCTATTCGGGCAGGCTCCTATCTTGTGATCTGCCGCTCCACAAGCCAGGCACAATCCTTGTGCCCTACGATAATCCGCCATTACATGGCCTAGCTTCCCGCAATGAGAACATCCCATCGCGGAAGTCTGCTTCTGCTTCTGCTGCTGCGGGTACGTCGGGGTCGAATGCTGAACCGACGTTACTGAGGCCGCCCGCCTCGGAGTTCCAATAGTCAAACCCCTAGCTGTCGGGGCTGGAGCTGATGATTGGTTCATCTGACCGTGGGATCGCTTCCTTCCTCCGGTCCTATCCACGATCCTCTGGGAGGTGTACTCATGCCTCCTAGCTGCCCTCAATACTGTATTGAACGTCTGGTGCTCGAACTGCTCGACTGCCAACAAGATCTCCAAATGCAGTCCCTGCTGGAACCGCTGGGCCCTATCAAACTCGGTCGCCACCAAGGTGGGTGCAAACCTACTGAGTCTAGAAAACTCAGATGCATAAGCGTCGACCATTCTGCCTCCTTGCTTCAAGTTGGTAAATCTTGTCTGTAGGTCGTACCGAGCTACAGCATCAAAATACTTCGTCTGAAATCTCTCTCTAAATACTGCCCAAGCAATGGGTGCCACTAATCCCATGGCTTGCGTCGCCCACCAACTGCGAGCTAAGTCCAGCAACTGTAGGCGTACCACCGCCACCTTCTCATTCTCGGGTGTCCTAGCTGCTTCCAGAACCACCTCGGTATCCTGAAGCCATGCGTCCGCGGCAATCGCATCTTCGCTGCCGTCGAAGAATGGAGGGTTCAAGCGCTTGAAGCTGTTGGCCGCGCTGTTCCCTGGATGACCGCCTCTGGTCAAAGCATCTGCCACTGCCTAGTACAAGGCGTCTCCTCTGCGATCCTGGGAAGCTATCAAGGTCCCGATGAGACCTACCAAGGTGCCATCATCCGGCTCGGCAGGCTGAATGGGCTGAATCGGCGGCTCTCCTCCGGTAGGTATAACTCGGGAGGCTACTCCGAAATGCTAGGCTTGATCTCCTGGTTGCTGGTCCACGTGAAGTGCTCCATCTTGCTGATCGACGGGGTTAGGTACAGTTTCGCTGAAGAAGACGACACAGGGAAACAATAAGGAAGGACCAGGACAGATCAACGATACAAGCACATGATCAGGACAAGAATTCAGAGATTCAGAGGATATGAACGGAGATCAAGGACGAGTACTGATTGAGACATCTATTAGGTAAACCCTCACATTCTTGAATGCCAAGACCTGCATGGGCCACCACTTAAACCATGTGACGCCCCTGAACCAGAATACATGAGAGCGGGGGCGGACATAGCCAGCTACGTATATTAAAATGGAATCCACCTCGCTATACGGTCACGGCTGTCTAGATATATGAGGGTTTACTACAAGCCAACAGTCTCTTAAGGTCATGAACAAGCCTATTGTCTCAATCTCAAACAAGTAATAAGAGTTACAAGATGTTAGATCACCAAATATACAATAAGAGGCGTCCTAAATATTACATATTCAGTAGATCATGAAGCTAGTCATACAAAATACGAGGACTAGCAAGAGTTAAGTCATACATGATCAACCCTAGGATTTGTTAATCATGTTTACAGCCCGTAGGCAGACAGTAAGTAAATATGCATCGAGCTAACAGGTGCTCGTCGGCTAAACGCCTCAAAAGAATAATTTTATAATGGAGTGAGCAAAATAAAATAAAAAATTCACTCGTAGCCCGGGTTCCTTCTAGTCGCCACCATTGGGCTGGAAGTTCGGTAGATCCTCGGGTGCTGCTCCGAAATCTGGCCACACAAAACCAGCTGGGTCAAACCCCAGAAGAGCAAGTGCCACAAAGGAGGCCACGAAATAAGAACAAAAGCCAGCATATCAGAACATAAGAAAATGGAAGAAAAGTACAAGTAATAAAAGTACAGCAGGACAATAAACGACTAGGGACATGGAACCATTCCGGGAGCCAGATTACAACCCATAAATCAAACAAGGACCGGGGTTGTAACCCTTCGCCTGAATAGCACTTGTCTCTATCCATTTATTGTTAAATATAAGTAAAACAATCATGTACAGGAGTACCAGGTACAGGAACTAGAAGAGACTTAGACAGGGCTGGACACCATCCATTCACAAGCGGCCAAGCAAATACTACGGCTTACTACTTAACTAACTAGGGTTATCACAAGCCTAATTACTAACAAGATGCAAGTGAGAAACTTCCCAGTCCCAAGCCCTGCAAACAATCTAGTTATCCTTCCGCAGGTTGAGAGTATGATTGGGTACATCGCCCAGGAGATGATATACCCTTAGGTGACTTAGAGGTGCAACACATGACAGTGTGCTGGAAATGTGCTCTACTCGTCGGCAAGCTACAAGTCCATTAAAGCGCCCAGATAACGAGATTGCTTGTGACTGGAAATTCTCCATGTTCTAGTTTGATCTAATCATTAGCCTACTCCAATTTAGTATGAGTCCCTGGCCATGGTACCCAGGGAGTCACGTCCTAAATATGATGCAAGACAAGACAAGTAGATTTGCACAACGCAACAAGAATGAACACCCACGGTGTCAGGGCAAGTCAAGTACGACCAGTTATCAAGTCGAGTCAAGCCAAGTCAAGAGTGCGCCGCGACGGCCACTATCAAGATATCAAGTTACAGGGGATTAATTACAGGTCACAGGTTACAAGTTAAAAGGCCACAAGTTACAAGCACCCAACAAGTTACAGCCAAAATCAGAGAATGCTAGCCATAAATTAAAAACACAGAAAATCGTGTCAAGGCGTGTCAGGTCAAGTCAAGTCGAGCTGTGGGCATCAAGATCTCAGAGAGCAAAATCAACAAGAGAACAAAATCGAGGACCAAGGGGAACACCAAGGGTCAGGAAGGGAAGCCATGGCACAGGGTGTGCCAGGCAAGGGTCTCGGACAAGCGGCGCCAAGAGACGCGCTCGGGAACGGTCGCAGCGCGCCAAGGGGCGCGGGGAGCCAAGCGCGCAAGGGCGCGAGGCCAAGCGCGCAGGGGGCGCGCGGCTAAGTGCGCAGGGGGCGCAGGTGCCGAGTGCGCAGGGGCCGAGTGCGCAGGGGGCGCGAGACCAAGTGCGCAGGGGGCGCGGGGGCCGAGTGCGCAGGGGGCGCGCGGCCAAGTGCGCAGGGGCGCGCGGGGTCAAGCGCGCAGGGGGCGCGCGGGGTCAAGCACGCAGGGGCGCGGCGCAAGGCAACCAAGCGCGCGGGGGAGGCGGCAGCGCAAGGCAGCCAAGCGCGCGTGGGCCAGCAGCGCACTAAAGAGCGCGCGCTAGGGGGGGAGGCAGCCCGGCGCTAAACAGCCCAGCGGGGAGGGGGTCTTCTTCTTCCTCAAGCCGAGAGGAAGAACCCTAATGGCCACTCAACTTTGGAACATCAAAACTTGGTGCATAAAACTCGAAATCCGGATTTTCAAGAGTCTAACTTGTGTAAAATTTGATTCTCTACAACATACAAGCATCAAAACAAGCAAAAACCCAACTTTGGTAGATCAAACCCAAGAAATTTCGAAAATGGTAAAAACTTAGATCTAGGAGAATCCAAGCTCCAAATCCAAAAATGTCAAGTTCTAATGTTGTTCCAAATCATCTAATTAAGCTAATAGACAAATAAAATTTGGTATTCATGTGGTGGCAACATGCACTTGCCTATGGGTGGGGTGTTGTGTGGAAGAAGGAAGAAGAAGGAGTTAGAAATTAATTGGGGAAGTAATGAGGAGAGAGAATGGTTGGTGGGGATTTAATGAGGGTGGTTGTGGTGGAATGAGGGTGGAGTATAGGTTAAAGTGTTCCATTGGGTTTAAAATCAAACAAACCAACTAAAACCGAGCTGAGCCGAAACCCAAAATACGAGAAAACCCAAAATTCCGCAAGTCGAGAAAAATAAAAATACATGCCAAAATCCGACTACGAGTATAAATACGAAATACGGGAAATGAGGGTGACACTCACACCCTAGCTTCTACTACTTTGTTGTACAATCAATCACCTGGAATATCTATTTACAATGATATTCCTTCATGTATATCTTCTCATGTCATGTTTGACATGAATCACATTTCATCTTAATGCTAATGAAGTTTCTTTTCTCAAAAAAAATAAAATAAAATAAAAAACCGTATGGATCAACTCTGAAGTGGGGACAAGAAGTTATGTGATAATTGTCTTTCATTTCTTGTTCCCTGCATGTCGGCTGCAACTTAAGGCCAATCCATTTCTATTTTTACTTTACGAATGTGGACGAAAGTGGATTCATCAACAACAACGAGAAGTCACTAATATTAATTTAATTTACGTAATAAATAATTATTAATTTTGTTAGATAATTAATAATTTTTGTTATTTGCCATAATATACTTTTTTTTTTACTTTTCTTTCTCCTTCGTAGATTTCAAACACGGAAGTATAAATTATCATTTCTAAGTTGTAAAATATCTTCTCTAAATATTGAAAATAATTTTTGCATATCAAAATAAAAATAAAAATTCAAGAACATAAGCATTTCATTTTTCCTAAAAAAAGAAAAAAAAGGCTCTCCCACACTTCCTTCCAGAAACAAACAACAACACGCCAGGCAACCCAAAACACTCTTTAGTTGGGTCAAATGTTGAATCCTTTTTTTTCCATGTAAGCCGCAGCTCAACAAGCAAAAGAGTCGAGCTGGAAGTCTAGATTAATTATTGTTTGTGAAAAGCCATCGCCTAGCTAGCTAGGGACTACTAAATTGAGCAGATCAGCTCCGACATGTTTCCAAACCTACCTACCTACGGTCTACCTACACTCTACAAAGACAGTCCCGATTAATAGTGATTGTGCTCGTACGTGAACAATATTATACAACTAATTAGTTGATTAGTTCTTCAAATTGATTTCCTAATTGTATCAAAGTAACTTACATAGAAAAAAAAATGAAGATTGACCGGACTCAACTAGGTCTTGTGGTCAGCGAGAGAAGATATAACCTTTTTGGCTAATGGATGGTCTCGGAATCGAACGCAGGAGAGGTCTAAATGTGTGTGTGATATAATTGGAATAGTAGGTCCAAATGACATACAACGTAGCATGCACAAAATTTCGTACATAACGGCAGGTATCACAAAAAAATGGAGGTTGCTGCAACTTGCAAAAGAAAAGTAGAATTTGGAATTGCGAAAGTCCATAACGCGGTACAGTGCATGTAAATGTCATGTTTGAAATCCGTAGTGATGCAAATGGAGTTGGATCCATCTGAGTTCAGATCCGTCAAATTTGACTTTGGACAAATCTTGAGTGAAACTGGAGAGGTATGGAGACAAATTTCAACCTCGAATATACAGGCCAATAATTTTTGGTAGAGATGGAGGCCACATCTGTCCTACTACTACTACTACTACTACTACTACTACTACTACTACTAATAATAATAATAATAATAATATTATTATTATTATTATTATTATTATTATTATTATTTTGGGAGACAAATGACGGAATTAAGAAGATTCCAACCAAATTTCATTCATGGTAATCAATAAATTCAGCAGGACAACATCACAACTATGGGCAGTTTAAAGTTGAAAAAGATAGAATATAGAAAGAATAGACAGATCAAGATACGCATTTTGAATGCCATTATAAGCACCCGTAGACATATTTGCCTATGTAGCCTCAATTCATTAATTATCATACTTTTTTTCTTTCGAAAATTTTCACTCAAAGCATTAAAAATTTATAAAATTACATGTAGAGCACAATGTTTTTAAAAATAGCATATGGAGCATGAAAACGCCCATCCGAAAGACGTTTTTATTTAAATATGAATTTATACTGACGTCCGTTTAACAAGTAAACGAAAAAAAGCAAGCCAAATAAAAAAAATTTAAAAAAAGGAAAACGCCCATCCGAAGGGCGTTTTGTATCATTATTTAATTAATTTTTTCTAATCTTTTATTCCCCGCGACAGGAAAGAGAAAAAAATTATTAAAAAACTAAAACGCCCATCTGATGGGCGTTTTCCTCTGTACTATTATTCCCCCTCGTTTTCACCGCCATTTACCGTTGCCTTGCGCCGCTGCCACGCGCCTGCGCCACCCTGCCACGCGCCTGCGCCCGCTTTGCTGCCAAGCGCCTGCGGCATTGTTGCAGCTTTGAAAGCTTAGCAGCATTGTTTGGAGCTTTGAAAGCTTAGCAGCATTGCTTACAATATTTTTATAAGTTAATAGTCGGTTAATAAAATTATAGATAATAATTATAGAACTTAATAAAATTGTGTTCCTTACAATATTTTTATAAGTAGATAATAATTATAGAACTTAATAAAATTGTAACGATTATTACAGATGGCTACTCAAAATGATGGAAAAATACCCGGTGGTCCGACAACTCCAGTCATTAAACATGAACGAGAATCGCACGTTTCTAAACTAGTATTTTCGGGAGAGGTAAACTAAATTGTAGGTAATTAAATTTCTGCTTGTTAATTTTATTAAATTGTACTAATAATGTGTATATATATATTACAGCGCTATGATTATCCTGAAGTTAAATTACGTAAGCATGGTGAGTGGCGAGGATCATGGAAGTTGTCTGCAGCCCAAAAGGCCCTGGTAGCGTCGTTCGGTTTTGACTCTATTAAGTTAATAGTCGGTTCACCCGAGCGCAGATTCGCGCATAAATTACGTGAAAGCGACGTGAAAGCTCACGTTAAAGCGAAGTGAAAGCGACGCAGCGGGCGGGAATATTAATTGATTGGACGGAGGATTGGACGCAGATTCGATAAAAAAAAAATTAAGAGCTGATATTTGGATGACACGTAAGAATGAAAAAAATTATAATTATTCCCACTTAACGCCGTCCATCCAATCCTCCAAACGGTCAATAGATTTTGAATGGGCGTTCTGATGCTCTGGTTGGAAATTTTTTAAAGGTTGTGCTTTCTACAGAATTTAGTATACTTTAATTGCTTTAGGTGAAAATTTCCGTTTTTCTTTTCTTTATGAGAACGATGTACAAATAAAGTATGAGATGTCCACTTTTGGCCAGCATATATGATGTTAATAGTAATAAGTTGCAAAAAAAAAGCTTGTCGTTAGCATGTATGATGCTGATAGCTGATCTAAGTATTCGTTAGCATGTTGACAACTTGCAAGAGAACTGGTCCTTCTTTCTCTCAAAGTTTGAAGACGTCTACAGATTCCTTATTTACCTCAAAGTTTGAAGACGTCTACAGATTCTATAGGTTTTTTCTAGGCAAATGTTAAAGGCCACCTCCTTTTTACTAAGGGCCATCAACTTAAATTTTTTAAAAAATTACAAGTTTGCCATTTTCAATGCACTAAGGGCCACCAAGTTTGAAGAAGAGGATGGCTACAGTGACTGCAGGCCAAGCCTGCAGTCCTAAGTACATTGAGGACTGCAGGCCTAGCCTGGCCTGCAGTCCCCAATTGACAGAAGCTCAGGGAGGAGCTCATTTGAAAAGAGAGGATGGCTACAGTGACTGCAGGCCAAGCCTGCAGTCCTAAGTACATTGAGGACTGCAGGCCAAGCCTGCAGTCCCTGTATGTCTGCCACATAATTCCAAGCATTCACATATATGCCATCCTCTCTTTTGTGAATCTGTTATAGGCTTTTATAGCACATAATTCCTTAGTAGAGGAATAAAGAAGAAACAAAAAAAGAGGATGGTGTGTGTTTTTGTTAAAAAAGAATTTCTCTTTTCAAAATCTGTTATAGGCTCTTTTCAAAATCTCTTTTGTGAAAAAAGATGAAACAAAAAAAGAAGAATTTTTTTTCAAAATCTGTTTCTCTATGTTCTATATTTGTAGAATTTTTTCAATTTTACAGTGATTTTGATGTGTGTTTTTGTGAAAAAAAAAGAAACAAAAAAAGAAATAAAGAAGGAGAAGGCGCCTTCGACGTTCCGTGCCGACGCCGCGTGCAGCAGCCGGAGGGGGGGGGGGTGCGAACGGGGAAGGGGGGGGCTGTCGGAGGGGGGAGGGGATTTTGTGGAGGAGGTGGGAACGAACGGGCAAGGGGGGGGGGGGGGGGGGGGGGGGGTTGGGTTTTGGGTTTTGTTTTTTGTTTTCTTTTTTTTTTCTTTGGTAGCCCTTAGTAAAATGGTTCATTTTAGATTGCCCTTAGTAAAAATATAAGTGTAGGATGGTTGTCCTTAGTAGGTTGGTGGTCCTTAGTAAAAAGGGGGTGGCCTTTAACATTTGTCTTCTTCTAAGGGCACCACCAAGTTTACTTGGGGGCAGTCCAAGCAGGTGGAACTTTTGCTGGGGGGCACCCACAATTTGCTTGGGGACAGCCCAAAAATTAGGACAGAGGGAGGGGGGCGAGCGGACGGCGGAGGCGCCATGCGCGGCGGGGGTCGGGGCGGCGGAGGGCTTCGAGGGCGTCGAGGGCGCGGGGGAAGCGGGGCTGGACTGGGTGGGTGAGGTCGGGGCGGCGGAGGGCGTTGAGGGCGCGGGCGCAGCGGAGGAGGGCGCGGGGGAAGCGGGGCTGGGACTGGGAGGTCGGGGCGGCGGAGGGAGTCGAGGGCGCGAGCGCGGCGGAGGAGGGCGCCGGGGGAAGCGGGGCTGGGACTGGAGGGCGAGCGAGCACTCGGCGGCGACGACCTCGTGGTCGACGGGGCGGAGGGAGAGGAGGCACGCCGCGCGGTTGCTGTGGAAGAGGGCGCGCTCGGCGTGGCCGCGCGGGAGGAGCTTCAGGTCGAGCTCGTACTGACTGAGGGCTCCGCTGGCGAGCGAGGGTGTCTTCGTCGACGCGGACTGCAGCTACGTTGGGAGTCCTCCTTTATGTTAGGACTGCCAACAAGGTGACAGTTCTAGGACTGCCAACTTGTTGGCAGTCCTCCTTTATGTGAGGACTGCCAACTTGCTGACAGTCCTAGGACTGCCACTAAGTTGGCAGTCCCACTTGCTGGAAAAAATTGGACTGCCTTCAAGTAAAAAATGTAATTTTTTTTGAACATTTTTGGACTGTCCCTAAGTAAAAAGCTTAAAAAAAAACCATTCTATACTGTTAATACAAGAAAAATATATACATGCCCTCCATATTTTCCTTCCACGAGGAAGGATAGGAAAATGCTAAGTCTCCTATCAAATTCTTACAACTTTCTTACAACCTTTCTCCTATTCCTTACACATGAATTTCAGCATGTTCCACCTCCACTCTCACCCCCTGCTACATAAGCTCTATTCGACCCCACCATTTCTCTCATCCTCCAATTGAAGTCCGACACGTGACGATTGTAAAGAGCTTGTATACATTTGGTTGTATGCATAGCAAAACTCTATAAATATATGCCCTCCATATTTCAATGAGATTGCGACAAGTAGCTCGGTTTGATATTGTTGATAGAAAATCCAATTAGGACTCCTTGACCTCGACAGAATGAACAAGGAAAATGACTTAGGCGCGCGAGCAAATTTAACCGTATCATTTATTCGGATTACAAGAAAAATAGTCTATAATTTCTTGATAATTTTTTTTACCATTAAAAAAGAATTTTTTTGATGGTTCAGTAATTGTTTAGGTCAGAATTAAAAAAATAATAATATGTAGCTCAAATACGGCTAGATTATTTGAAAAAGCATATTTGGCCCCGACTTTAGGGATGTCCACGTTGGTCTGCCCTTCCTGTTAGCTTGGGCTCACCCCGGACCATGGAGCCAATGTCTAGACGTCATGTGGCTGCGGACCAGCGCGGTCACGCCCTCGGGGTGGCTTGGGACGGACAAGCTAGCATCTCTCAGGTTATTTATATGTAAAGACTTTCTAAGAATTTCAAATCATTTTAATTTTATCAGAAAATTATAATTTGTGCTATTTAGGGGTGAGCATTATTCGGTTTTGGACCGAAAATCGAACCGAACCGAACCGAATAAGATATTCGGTTCGGTTTTAAAAAAAATCGGTTCGGTTTCGGTTTTGAAAATACTAAATTTTCTTATTCGGTTTCGGTTTCGGTTTTGGGTTTCGGTTTCGGTCCAAAACCGAAAACCGAATAAGAAATATATATATATATATATATATATATATATATATATATATATATTAATTATAGGTATATACTATAGGTATATATATAGGTATATACTATAGGTATATAATAAATATATCTAGGTATATTTAGTTTATATTAACAAAAAAAAAACCAAAAACCGAATAAATCGAATAAACCGAAAATCGAACCGATTTAATTCAGTTCGGTTCGGTTGGTTATTGACCAATTCGGTTCGGTTTCGGTTTTGCTTATTCGGTTTTGGTCCAATTCGATTTTCGGTTATTCGATTCGGTTGGAACCGAATAAACCGAATACTCATCCCTACTATTCTTCCTATTTTTTCTCCTCGTTATAATAAATTATCTTTTCCATTTTGTCTATTTAATTGCTTATGCATCAAATTACTCTATTAGGAAATTTTCTATGTACACGACTGTTTCTGAAGGGAAGATTTATGAAATGCCCAAAAACTAAAAAAGTTTTATGTAAAACCCACCGCTAAAAAAACTTTCATCGCGTGCCCAGAATTAGAGAAACTTATCCAAAGCGGGTTCCAAATGACCCTTTTGCCCTTCCTTTTAATTTATTGGAAACACCCACAAAACTGCTCTTAAAAAAACGTTTCAATACTCCATCTTCTTCCATACGCTGCTCACTTTCGAATCTAGGTTTTCTCCTCAAAAATCTTCAAAAACTCGTCGAAAAATTTCGGAAAGACCGGGACGAACGACAAAAGTGCTAAAACGGAGGTCCAAACATCATTTTTTTGCGAATCTAAAATTTCGGAAGGCCGTCTAACGATAAAACTGTTACTTTCAGTCTCCTTGACGATACGCTCATTTTGCGACAAACGGGACCTCGTTTCGACCTCCCAGTCAAAAGTTATGGCCCTCCAAAGTTTCAGCTAACCATAAAATGCAGGAGAATGGCATTCTCCGTCTTAATTTACACGGAGAATGACCATTCTCCGTCTTAATTAGGACGGAGAATGGCATTCTCCGTCTTAATTTACACGGAGAATGGTCATTCCAGTGTTAAAACGCAGGAGAATGACCATTCTCCGTGTTAGAAACACGGAGAATGCCATTCTCCGTGTTAAATGAAACGGAGAATGTCATTCTCCGTCCTAAATAAAACGGAGAATGACGTTCTCCGTCCTAATTAAGACGGAGAATGGCCATTCTCCGTGCTAAATTAAACGGAGAATGACCATTCTCCGTCTTAATTAGGACGGAGAATGCCATTCTCCGTGTAATTTATCACGGAGAATGGTCATTCTAGTGTTAAAACGCAGGAGAATGACCATTCTCCGTGTTAGAAACACGGAGAATGCCATTCTCCGTGTTAATTAGGACGGAGAATGCCATTCTCCGTGTTAATTAGGACGGAGAATGCCATTCTCCGTCTTAAATAAAACGGAGAATGCCATTCTCCGTCCTAATTAAGACGGAGAATGACATTCTCGGTCCTAATTAAGACGGAAACGGAGAATGGCATTCTCCGTCCTAATTAGGACGGAGAATGGCATTCTCCGTCCTAATTAAGACGGAGAATGGTCATTTCCAGTGTTAAAACGTGTAATTTAGTTTTTTCAAGAATAAAGAGTTTCATTCTTCTTTCAAAGCGATGATAATTCTTATGGAAAAGAAGAAGAAAGATCTTCTCTCCACAATTGAAGATCTGAGTTCAAATGTCTCCACGATGAAGATGATGATGATGGTGATGATGATGACGAGCGATGATCTGAGTTCGACTGAAGAAAAACACACCGAACTACGAACGATCTTTGCGATCTCTGCTGAATATGAGAGCAATGGAATTCAGATTTTCCGTGAAGAAGAAGAAGACGAAAATCGCAATCCAGATCTGAGTTTTTTGAATTCAAATACATATAGATGACCAATTCGCGCGGAGGGGTAGTTTCGGTATTATAAAAATAGCAGTTTCTAGCGGGTGGCATCTAAAAGGGAATCTTGGAATATTTAACGTGAAAATACTTAATTCTGGGTATTTCATAAAACTTATCCAGCGGGTGGGCATTTCATAAAAGCCCACCCCGAAATTGGATTTCTCAGCAATTTCCAGTAAAATTGATGTTCCTAAATTTTTTGTAACCTCCGTACCTATTATAGGGAGATTCACTGTGATAGTACCTACTTGCACTCATAACTTTGATCTATCAACTCCAATTCTCCGAACGATCCTTGCACTCAAAATCTTCTTGGTTGTTTCTCCAAGAATTATATATCTTGTTGTAGTTTTCTTCTTTTCTCAAAATAATAATTTTCAATTTTCTAATTGGGAATATTTTAGATGGATACCTGGCTAAATTTTCTAGGGGTAGCTATTATCTTGGATACACCTTAAGAGTGCATGACTTGGTAAGAAAAATTTGAAACTAACTTTCATAGTTTGCAATATCGGTCGATATTGGGGGTTTCTTTTCCATTCAATTCGATAAAAAAAACTGAACTAAAAATAATAATTGACACGCGGATGTAAAAGCATAGTAATGTTGTAAATATGTAAACGAAAAAAACTTATTTATTTGCAAGTAAACCAATCAGAAATAATGAATATTATTTTATTAATTTTAAAACTATTATGAAACAAGATACAAAAAAGTTTTAAATTATGCATAAATATATTAAATATATTTTTCTTCTAAATTTTGAATAATATATTAATAATTATTTAATTTTTGATTAAAAATTCGATACTGAGATCTTAAAACATGTCACGACCCGCATCTAATATAAGGACAGAAGAACGTGGGTACGTCCGACCTACGTTGCAGCATCGACGGTAGAACGCTGTCTAGGTCTACTATACTGTCTATACATCTCATGAATATATATCACAACCTGTCGATGATATCTCAACTCCCAAAAACATGACAATATTATAGTACCCATACTCAATCACAATAAACTATAAGGAAGATAAATTGCACGATAATGACATAAAATATATGGAATGATAATCTAAGAGAAGTTTAGAAGTATAAACATAACTCAAATCCACATCCGAAGGCTATGAGTTTAACTATCTCAACATAAACATAAACTCAGAAATAATAACATCTCAATGTATCCGAATCTGGAGACAAATCCAGTACTAATAGCTATACTAGCTCAGTCGCTACTAGTAGTGTCTCCTCTGCTGGAACTAGTCTCTCCTGAGTCAAAGTCTCCATGTCTACTCCCATTACATCAAACTGCCCATAGTGTCGATCCCGATACTCATAGAAAAGGTCAGATGTCGATTCCAATATCGTTATTACAACGGAAAATTGTATCAGAAGCATAAAAGTTCTAAAGAATTGTGTAAAAGAAAAAAGTTTGTGAAAATTGCAAAGTAGGAACCGTTATGTCCCAAAGAAGGGCGTCAAAAAAAGTGCGCCTAATATATAGCCATCTAAAACTAAATGGTTGGACTAGTCGACTTAGTTAAAAGTTAAAATAAACTGTTCTCTGTAAAAATTAACCGCCCAAAAAAATGACGCCCAAAAAAAGGACGTACTTTTTTTTGATGCCCAAAAAAAGGATGTTTTTTTCTCACCACACTCTGTGGTCGAGGAGCCAAGTCCCTCTTGTATTTGTAATGCCCATCCTCTTCTCCATTGGCTTCAATTCCATCCAACACTACCACAGCTAATAATTAGCACTAGTAGTACCTGAAGAACACAACCAACAAAAAGACCTTCCATGTAAAGATTTGAGTTTTTCTTTTCTTTTCTTAAATTTTAGAATTCACTAACAAATGGAGACAGTGATATGAACAAGATCAAAGCATATAACCAAAGTCCACCAAATTAACCATGTACAAATAGTATGTTGGCCGATATATATATATATATATATATATATATATATATATATATATATATATATATATATATATATATATATATATAAATATATATATATATATATATATATATATATATATATATATGCCCAAGTTGAGGGCTTATAATTTGCCCCCTAAGAAAAAAAGCCCCAAAATTTGGGCGTATAATTAAGCTCTTGCTTAAGCCTCTGTAAGCGTAAGATCCTTAACAAAGAATTTAAGCATAAGATCCTTAACAAAGAATTTAAGCGTAAGATCCTTAACAAAAAAATCTAATTAGCGAAGAACCTTAACAAAGAAAAAAAAAAGGCCCAAGATTTGGACGTATAATTTTAAACGTGCATATTTTGGTCGTAACGGTGTCTATTTCATAATTTGTACAGACTTCGTTCCTTTGGTACAATAATTTAAAACTTTAAATGCTCCTCATCAAACCATATTGTAAAGTCTTGACATGAAATAGCTTCTACTTGTACATAATATAACGCATCGAAACACCAAAATCATAATATATAATTTTTCATAAACGATCATCACATCTTGATCCAAACATGGACAAAAAGAGAGTCAAGTAATGCTTCCAAAATCTCCCACCTATGCATCAAATAGCTGGGAAACCAAAACAAAACATCTTGAAATCATCATCAACCCCTTGTATGGCTTCGAGATGTGTCTATCATCGTGAATCCAATACGTACATATACGCTATAGTTACATACGTACGTACATCCTATGTATGCGTAGCATATATAATATTCTCTACGTACACCCCTACCAGCTAGCCCAACTATTAATGGAACATCTGCTCAAGCGCGATGACCATCGCCATGGCCAGCGATGCGTCGAACCCCGGCAGGACGGTGAGGCGGAAGACCTCTCCGCCCAGGGCGACCCCGGAGGCGGCCTCCTTGCGTCGGACCTCCACGATGGGGCGCCGGAGGCCGTCGTAGACGGTGCCGCGCAGCCGCGAGTAGGAGCCAACGACGGAGTAGGAGCTGCAGCTGCCGATGCGGAGGTCACGCTGGCAAGCCCCTTGGAGGGGAGGAACGGCATGCGTTTCTTCACGGAGAAGCGCGGCCCGGTGGCTTCGTCGCCGTGGTAGATCAGCCAGTTCTCCCCCAGGCTCAGTCTCTGCATGCATGCATGGCAAAAAACTGTAAATTGGGCCATGTCATATTTATATTGCTCCAAAATTAGCTCCTAATATACCAACACAGTTAATTATTCAATTTTTTCATATCAGCACGCACGTATTTTAAATGTTTTTAATTAATTAATTTTTTTTTTTACTTGAAAAGAGCAAATGACATCAGAGAATAGTAAACTATATATTTGAATTTTTTATCCTTGATGTCCTCACTAAATGTAATAAATAATTTTAATTTATAAAGTTAAGTAAAGAAATATTTGGAGGAAAAAATTATGAAAAAAATATTGTGATTTGGATAAATCCAAATATGAATGTCCTTATCCCTATCCACAACAACCTCTCTATCTCATTACCTCTATATATGTTATTAATGAAAAAAACTACATACAATTTTTTGGCTACCAAATCATTTTCATAACACGTTATCAGCACGATACTCTACCCAAAAAAAAAAAAATCCTTCCGAGACTTTGCCGTCCAGGGACGACTTTTCCGTGCTGGAGTACACCTTCCACGTGCGATCGCTCCACCCACATCGTTGCGTCGTCTCTGCCGCAGCAAGCATCAGAAGTAGCGATATGTTGCCGGGTTCCAAGCCTCCGTCGGCCACACGCCATTCAGTGCTTAGTAATATATTATGCAACGATGAGTAATATATTACATATAGTATCCGACTTTAATATCCAAAACTTTCATGCAAAAATAGATGGTTCTTATATATTTTATTCATCGCAACTTTGATTTGACTCATGCTTAACATTAATTGATATTATCATCATCTATATTTCAAGAATGTGATATTCATATAGATATTCAAAGTCATCATGTTCTTCATTCCCTTGTGATATATAAGATTATGGCCGAAGTATTTGAGTAGAATATTTTTCAATTCTATTTTGGAAGAATCTAAAATCCCAATGGACATTGTCAATTCATATTTTTAATTTTTGTATATGACCATATTGAATATGTATAAATAAAATACATGATTATCCTTAATATATTCTGATATTATCCTACTAAATCTACAAATATTGTATGCCACCACCACCGGAGTCGAGTTTCAGATCACCACCTCATTATATTGTGGTGGTGTGGTCAAAGGATATATAGATATTTTACTCTTTCTTTTTTAGTTGTTTCATATGGAGGAGTGTTCGATAGACGTTGTGTATTTACAAGTTAATCTAGCTATGTTTGAATTAAAATCAGAATTTTGTCCATCTATGAGACCTTAGCTAGCTAAGGAGATGAATCCAAATTCCCTGTTTCAATAACTATTCAGTTAACCTTTCTCCCATTCTGGCCATAGAGAGATGGTGTCATTTGATGTCCATATACAAGCATTTAAATTTGCATGTTTACTGCGAGTATATAAGTTAGTACTTGCAGATAGACCAATATTATTAACTGTTTTGTTAAAATTACCAGTTATGGTGTGCTTGATTCTGACTAATCCTCCATTGGAGATTATAGTTGTCATGTGAATTTCATGGGTAGTATCTAAAATGAATTAGAGGGAGATATCTTGACGTTTTCTGTGTTTTGACGAATAGTAAGTTGCACCCTTAAGTTTGTATCGACTATTTAAGACCAGATTATGTACTTAATCTGATCTATGGAAGCCATTATACCATACTTGTTACAGAAAGGTAGTTGTAATGACCACACAAGAACCCTAATATAAAATTGTTTACAATTGCTTGTTCTTGATTAAAGAGAGATGCAAAAATATGTACTTAAGAATATCCTCCCAATAGAATATTAAGAACTTCTTATTAAGATGTCAAACATATTTATCGTCTTTGTTGGATTACTTGTGGCCAAACTAGAAACTACAACTATTCTATGTTATGTTATTATTTATGTCTTTCATCTACTAGAAGGCTGGATTATATGTTGGAGAATAATAATTTTATTATTTTGCATAATATATTTGCTTGCTTAAGTTTTTACCACTCAAATGGGTGTTGCGTTGCATGACCGAGAGAAACTAGTTGCCTGCAAAATAAATTTTGCAAGTTAGCGGGTTGTTGGCCCTTGAAAGGCCATAAAAAATATATATATGACATCTAGCCTAGTGGTTAAGAGAGATGCATGCGGCCCAAGTGGTTAGGAGTTCGAATCCCAGTGGGAACAATTCCATAAACAATTTACCTGGTTCCAAAGTATATATACCAACTTGATTGTTGGTATTTCATATAAATTAGAAAATTTAAAGTTGGTGACATGAGATTGTCCTATCCGTAGGGATACTACGGATATATTATTGTCCTACCAACTATTATAGACCCGAAGTTCTATGTTTAAAATTATTATTATTGATTAACAATATCTATGTTTGAATATATAGAACTATAATCCATGAAAAATAGACATCTTATGCTTGACTGATAGTGCTACGTACCAACATCATCTTTGAGAATAGAATCTTTTCCTCCAACAAGAATACTAGTGTAAAAATAGTATCCATGATAGCTGGTCATGCACATTTATTGAAGCCTAAGGCAGAGCACACTTAAATTTATCCAATGGAACTCACTCATATAAAATGTCTTACACTCTCATAATTCCAGAAGAAAATTATTGAGTTTTAAGGATATAAGGACAAACGTGGGTATTATATTGAAACAATGAGTGAGTAAATATAAAGAATACATTTACAAGAACCAGAAGTTCGTCCTACAGAACCAGAAGTTTGCCTTAGAGAACCAGAAGTTCATACTAGAGAGATTATCCAGCTATTCACTATGGATATGAATTACTCACATTAGGGTTGTCAAGTCACATATATACTACGTTGGGCCAGAAGCTCAATCCTACGGTTCTATTATGTGGCAGAAGCCGATTGGTCCTATAACTTTTAATCTGTGACATGGTCGAATAAGATATTTCGACTAAGACATTTTGGGACAATGATGATACAATTATTATAACTAATTCGTGTGATCATTACTTACCAAATTGCAGCATACATCCTTGATCTCAAGGATAAATTTTTTTTCAAAAAAACCATAAATCCTGAAGGTTGTATATGAATAACTAGTAGCATAGTTTTGAATTGCATCTCTTTTAGATGGCTTATGTTGGTATCGTTTGAAACTATAATATTAGCATCTATGTTTTGTGAATTATTATGTTTATCTCCTTAGATTATTAAATCTTTTAGACATGAGATATTTCTGTGATAGAATATTTCTGTGATCTGTCACGTTAATAAGACATAATTTTCGACGTTAGGGGGAGATATGAAAAAGATAAATTATTGTCTAGAAGAACGTCGTGAATTTATTGTTCTAGAAGAACGTCGCAAAGCATCGTTCTAGAAGAACGTATTGTATCATCGTTCTCGAAGAACGTTCTAAAGCATCATTCCAGAAGAACGTGTCATGGCATATTTCTAATTTATCTAATCTTGACTAAATTAAGAGAAATTACCCTTTGCTTGCTTACATTTTTAATTATGCTTCAAAAATAAAGACAACAAATGAATAAGTTCTTTTGTAAGAACGCACAAGACCTAAAGATTTCTAAATATTTAACTCTTCAGAAGAAGATGCCGAATAATACTAAAGATAAGGTTAATGCTCTTGAAGAAGCCGCTCCTGAAGTAACATCTCCTGAAGAGAAAGTTCACGACGATCCGGAAGATGTCATGAATCAAAGATCCAAATTTTCAAAGTATATCTCTCCAGTAGAGGATATACCTCAGATTCCAGAAGAGACTGAGAAAGAGGTACCGGTACCCATAAAATCTATGTTTTATACATAGTTAAGATAAATTTGGAATCAAGAAAAATTGTCACATATGACATTATCGAATGAGAATAAAAAGGGTGATAAAATTAAAGGATAACACTAAAACCACGAATAATCTAATGAATAGATGCGATATATCTCGTAAGATGTGGAGTGTTCGGTCCTACAGTACAAAATCCAAAGAGAATAAACTGTGTAGATTTTGAATGGCTATCTGTAACAAATTGAGATCCAAATACATAAGAGCTCAAGGATTCATGAAATGATCATGAATATAATATGAATAAATATATTCTTCGATCATGATAACCTAGACGATAAGATATATTATCAAAGGTCATGGATTTAAAATTTTCAAGTAAATCCTTGAAGGATTTGATAATCATGTTATCCCCGAAGGATCTATATACATATGGATTAAACCATTCAGAAGAATGTGATAGGCTCATTGAGTTTATGGAAAAAAAAATCCCTGAACGGGTTCATCAAAATGGCCACCTTCTGAAGAGAAGATCTCATGAAGAGATTAAAAGTGCCTCCTGAAGAGAAAATCTTCTGAAGAGATAGAAAATATGACAATATCTCTTGAAGATATTTGAAATATCTTCCAAAGAGATTAGAATATCCAAAAGAGATTGGAATATCCAGTAAAGTGGGATCTCCAGTAGAGATTGGAATCTTCCGTAGAGATCGAAAATCTCCTGAAGAGAGGAATCTCCAGAAGAGATAAAAATAAATATCCAAAGAGATCTCATAAAAGGATGAATCTCTAGAAGAGATCTACTATGAATCTCTAGAAGAGATCTACTATGAATCTCCTGTAGAGATAAATCTCCTGCAGAGATTTAATATGAATGATATACCTATAATGGTCAGATCAATAGAATATTTTACAACCAAAGAACATGTTCTGGATCCTAAAGTACCATGTTTAAAGAATATAAAATTTATTATTGTCATTTACTCAGCACAATATTTTAGAATAATATTAGGCAGATAAATTATTCTTGATGCATATTCTGATCTAATGAGATATGTAGATGAATGATATTTATATGATACTCCATTAAGAGAATACCACAAACAAAGTATGTTTTTATAAATAACGTTGCAGATTGAGAGAATAAATCAAATCACTGCGGCAATTTCATCCAAGCGAACAGGGAATGTGCATGGCTATGTTTTCAACAGTTCAACATATTAGGAGGAGTTGCGAGCTTTCAAGAATCACAAATAAAACATGCAACCTCTTCATAAGGATAAGAGTATAAATGTATATACAAATAAAGTATTGGGGTGATATGTAATATTTAAATTGTATTGGGGGTTGATTTTTCATTTTGAATTGATATAAGAACAATAAAGTAATATTTTTGAGGGGGAGCATCCTGTAGATGCAAGCATCTTGAAGATGCTAATGGAGACATCTTGAAGCATGTCTTTGCGCATTGTACTCTTTTCCTTCGTTGAGATTTTTTTCCACTGGATTTTTCCTTCGAAAGTTTTTTAACGAGGCAGTGTAAGTCGCACCCACTTAGATTCCTGAAAACTTATATTCCTGAAGAATATTATTGTACTCTTGTCTTTTCTACGAATTTTTTCCAAAGGATTTTTCCTAGAAAAGTTTTTAATGAGGCAATAATTAAATTGAGCATCCAAGGGGGAGTGTTGTGATTTGGATAAATCCAAATATGGATGCCCTTATCCATACCCACGACAACCTCTCTATCTCATTCCCTCTATATATGTTATCATTGAAAAAAACTACGTACAGTTTTCTGGCTACCAATTTCTTCCTCATTTTCATAACAAAAAATAACTTTTTATATTATATATAGTATATGCGCATGCTTGTTACACGTATTTGAACCATATAATTAACTTTTTTCTAACACTTATAACCAGTAAAGTTAGATAAAGACATATTTGAAATAAATTTTTTGATCGTAAAATTAATTATTTTTATTATATAGTAGTATAGAATTACATGGGTGGAACCATCAACGGGAGGGAAGGGCTCCAGCCCACCCCATTTTTTTTTATCATATTGTATCCTTGTAGATAGATACAATCATACTAAACAAAATTTACACTTTCATAAACTGTTTAAAAGTAACTAATTTTTTTTTTTAAAGATGTAAATAAATTTGTTCCTCAAGAACTATGTTATACCATAATTGACGTACAGAGTATATTTATTTATTTGCAATGCTATAGTTTATTTATTTTTTCTTTCAATCCAACTATTTTCAATAGTAAATGATATTTGGACTACGGTCTGTGACTGCGATCTTGACCCACATGCCACGTGGTCGAATCTCATTAGCCTTCTTTATTTGCTCGAATTTGCCACCAGTTGACCTGTCAATAGGACGGTGGTACGTGGCTGCGGACAAGGACCGCGGTGAACGCGGTCTATGTACGTAGCATCTTCCAATTTCAATTGTTCTGAAGAAAAAAATAATTCTTATATTTCTAATAAAAAAACAAAAATGATATTTGACTCCCACAAAAATTAGATGATACCATCTTCCATTATGTGCCATATAACATGGCTGATGACATGGTAGCTGACATGACAAATTAAACATTAAACATTAACTAACATTAAAAAAAAATTAACATTAACATTAACTAACATTAGTACTAATTTTTACATTAAACCTTAAAATTAATATTAACATTAAATTAAATTTAGCATTAACATTAACATTAGCAATAATTTTTTTTGGTAATTAATTTTTTGGATTAAAATATGACATGTCAGTTGCCATGTTAGATGTCACATATGGAGATATGGAGATGATATCACCCAAAAAATTTGGAAGTAAAATAGCATAATTGAAAAAAAAGACAAATTCATACTAAATATAACAGGAAAAACAGAAAGACACCGTTATATGAACTAAGACCACTATAATGTAATCGCAATAGTAATGTAATCAATTTTTTTTTTGTTTGATTACATTACAATTACGATTATATTAAGGAGGCCTGAATTTGTTATAGTGTTGTTGGAGTGTGTATGGTTTGTGGTACCTTTCTGCGCACGGTGAGGAGGGACTTTCCGGAAGCGTCCATGAGCATGATCTCGCCGTTGCTCGTCGACGAGTAGTTATCGACTCAGAAGACTAGGTCTCCCTTCCCGTCGAACACGGTGAACCCCCCGAAGTTGAGCAGCAGCGGCTTGCGCCACACCGTCTCTCCCTCGCCGTCTCCTCCTCCTGCCAGCGCAGGCGTACACGAACCCAGCGACGACGACGATGACGACAAACCGTTCGCCGCCGAACGGTTCGGGTAGACCATTGCCATTACCCGGCCCAGAATTATTCGGGAAAGAGAAGAAGAGAGAATGAGCGGTTGTGGTTGGTGATTCGCCTATGTTGTATGTATAGACGAAGAGGATCCCGTTGGAAATTTTTTGGAAGAGGGACGCGCGCGAACGCGTGAAGGAGGGTGGGCCCGTGGGGTCGCGTGAGAATTGGGCCGGGTGCAAAATTTTTGGGGTTTCCGGAGGACACGTGGTGACCGGAAGTGACGTAGCGGGAATGGGTGGGAAGATTTATGACGACAAGTTGTTTCCCGATCTTCTCTTCTGGGTGGCAAGACTCAAATTGAACCGTTTTGAAGCCCTTTTATGTATATACTAGTCATAACCCGTGCCCATAGGGCATGGTTCATTTAAAATATTTTTCCTCAAAATCTTGAATCCCCAATTTTAAACGAACAATAATAATTATGAGGCCCCCATCAAAATATTAAATCCCAACCACTGCTGGATGTAAATTTTCTTTGGATTCCCCATAAAATCCTACTCTCAATAATGCTCATCCACAACCATTATGAGTGCAAACCCCACTATTTGGATTCCCCATAAAACCCCACTCTCAATAATGCTCATTTTCCATAAAATTCCACTCTCAATAATGCTCATCCACAACCATTATGAGTGCAAACCCCACTCTTTGGATTCCCCATAAAACCCCACAACCGTTGATTCACCAAGATTAAATCCCAACCACCCTTTATCTTGGCACAGCCAGCCCTAGGATTCAAAAACCTTTGTGTTTTGTATAAGATATATATATATATATATATATATATATATATATATATATATATATATATATATATATAGCAAAAAAAAAAAAAAAAAATATATATATATTGGAAAAGGTAATTAATTTATTTAAAATGCAGAAAACATACACTTAGTTGGTGCCCCTTGGCAACCTCATACATGTACATCATGTTCGATGTTAAAAACCAACCCTCTAATCGAGTTATATTTACACTCAAAGACTCGAGCGTTTCGCTCTCTCCAAACGTGCCAGACAGCTGCTACTAGCCTTATTCTTGCTTCGGTGTACCACTCCATCCCCTTGTGGTTGCCGTTCAAGATGTATCTAACCACTTCCTCGTACCCCACATTTCTAGGGAGATTTGCTCCTAACTTCAGCTCCTGCGTCCGCAAAATCTCTCTGGCGACCGCACAATCAAAGAAGAGATGCCTGGCGGTCTCGTCTTATTGCCAGCACAAAACACAACTACTGTTAGCGTGGAGGATTCCAAACATGTCAAGCCTATCTTTGGTGAGTAGTCGACCCCACGTCAGCTTATATAAACAAAGTTGAGTCTTGCGTGCGGCCTGCTTGCACGAGATAATATCGACGTACTCCCATTTGGTGCCAGGAACTCGGGCATGGTAGAATGCATTATGAGTGCTGAACTCTCCCGTGTGTTGGAGTGGGTGGGGTTCCCAACCTATGTGGAGAATACCCCGGAGAGCGACGAACGCCATCCGTGTGTTGGAGAAGCTCGGGGAATGCATGAATCCTATTTTGGAACATATATGGTAAGAAAATATATGATTGGCATTCCATGTTTACTTTGATCATATATTTATGATTGGACCCTTCATATAGTATCTTTCCATATAATTTGGCTTCCAATTATGGCAAGCCAATTATGATTGGATTTTAATTAAATATATAATTGATGTATATTGGAAGTTTTCATATATATTGGCCTTCCATGTATAGAATATCAAGGGCTTATAAAAGGGTGATGCATGCTAGTTGAAAAATTATCTCAAAATAAGAGTGCTTTACAATCTTTGAGAGAGAGAGAGAGAGAGAGGAGAGAGAGAGAGAGAGAGAGAGAGAGAGAGAGGATTAAGGACCTTCGAATAATTTTTCGGCATATCTTATTCTTCGGAGTCCGCAATCAAATTTTTTTTTCTTTCAAGTGAGTTGTACTGATCCGTGTTGGATCGGGAGGAGCTTGTAGAGGGTATATTCTCTTTATTCCATTAGCGGAGGTTCTTCAGGGTTGGACTCTGATCGTCCCATGGTTTTTCCTGAAGGGTTTTCCAAGTCAAAAATCTTTGTGTCTGCGATTGTGTTTGGCGTTTTTGGTTTGTATGCTTTTGCTCGGTTCTCTCGCATGACTTTCTGGTTTGGGGGAACGGTTTCCGTGCTTCGTTTCCAACACCGTGGGGGAATCTTTCAAGCCCTACTTGTCCGCCTGTAAGGCGGGATCAATGGGGACCTGTTGGATGAGCGGCTGCAGCGTACTCTCGTACCGGTGGCCCCCTATCGCCCATGTAGACCCATCAATGATGCTAGCGACCTTAGTCTTCTTGTAGGCTTCAGATGCAACATGATCCCCGACCCATTTTAATAACCCTTTGTGAAAGGGCAAGGGATCCAACCATAAATCCGTACTCCCGCCATCTTTAAGGATACGTACAAGTTTAGAGCTAATTTTTGCTCGAATCTTCAGGATAGATTTGAAAGGGATCGATTCGTTGTTGGTGGGCTGGTACGTCCAGAAGCTCACCTCTTTTAGATACCGATTCCTTAACCAAGACGCCCACAAGGATCCATGCTGAAGGAATCTCCAAGCTAGCTTCCAACCAGCAACCTTGTGCATCGTGCGTAAGGAGCATAGTCCAACTCCTCCTTCATCCTTCGGCCGACATAACTCTTGCCATGATATGGTATGAATGCCATTTCTGACGAAATCAACGCACATCTTCTCTATCTTGTCAATGGTGGTAAGAGGTAGCAAGGTTGATTGTAACCAGAAGTTTGTAATGGAGTGTATAACTGTACGAACCAACTCAAGTCTGCCTCCGAAGGACAAACTTTTGGCTTGCCAACCCTCCAGTTGCTTCAGCACATATTCAACAATACTTTGGCATTCCTCTGCCCTGGCATAATTAACAAACAGCGGGACTTCGAGATATCGAAGTATTAGATCTCCCTTAGTAATTCCCAATATGGCCGCCCTTCTCTTCCTTCTGTGTACACCGTTTGCTGAAATACACTGCGCTCTTATTTTTGTTTAGTCGCAATCTATATATATATATATATATATATATATATATATATATATATATATATATATATATATATATATATATATATATATATATATATATATATATGTGAATCAGATGGTGCACCCATGAGTTCAACCTCCAATCCAGTACTACAAATAGAACTACTTATATTTTAATTAGACAGTTCTAAATGACCGTATACAAATCAATTTATTGTTGGTTCTCCCGGGTGTTAAACCCAAAACTTTTTCTTCCCATATCAATACCAAAGGTTATTTCTATTTGTAACACCATGGTTACACGGTTACACCCCTAACGACTATACGATCATATCAGTTGGTTCTATAGTTATTTCTATTTCCCTTTAGAAACTTTATATTCTTTTTTAAATTAATCTTTTAAGCTAATTTAAGGAGTGGCTTGTGGCTTCCAAGAGGTGTCCTTAACTGTTCAAAGTCCACAATTGTTTGTATACGATCTCAAAAACCACTATCCCTCGTGCATATATACCTCGCTTTATAAGAACTAGTAATGTGCAGCTACAATGCACGTACGAAAAATATATTAGAACATTAAATATAAATTTATTATAAAAAATTATAAAATATAGGATTTGAACTCAAGCAATAAAGAAAAATATCTTATACCTTAACCACTTGAGTTAGATTACTTAGTTGTAAATATATCATATAAAATAGTTAAATACTTAGTTAATTTTTTTATAAATAATTATTGGAGTATTTAGATAGTTATTTAGTTATTTATTATTATTTTTAAAATATATCTAAATTGTTGATGATATTCACACGGCTTAGACGGCTCATTTTTCAGCCGTTTTGAATCCTCTTTATATAGTAGAAGATAATTGCCTCACATGTAGCCAAGGTGGAAAGGGAAAAAGAATACTAGTTAGTTTTGTTCCAATTGAAAACGAAATTGTTTCTATTTCGAAAAACATTTTGACTAAAATGTGGAACAAAATCTCATTTGATTTTCATCATATATATATTCATCATAAAAATATACTTAGAAATTAAGTTTTTTTTTTAATTTCAATTGAAAATCAAAGTAGCCTGAACTATTATAGGAGACAATAGAGGTACAATTGGTTGACAACGTGAAGGTGCTACAACCAAAAAGTGGAACAAAATTCAACTAACAAAGACTGGACACATGGGCTTGGAATGAGCATGTTTGGAGGGAATAGAACAACCCACGAGTGATTCCTAGCCCTACCACAAGCCACAAGAGAATCACACGTGCTTTTAAAATAGTCCCATGTGAATGGAAGGTGATGATGTGATAAAGTAAGAGCTAGCTTCAATTAGTAACCACATGCCATTTCTTTGTTCCTTTTTTAAATTTTTGGGGTCAGGTCCACCTTCATTTTCAGTTCCTTTCAGCTTTCACACCCTCAGTCTGTCAAACGACCAAGGTGGGGGCGAACATTATTCGATTTTGGACTGAAAAATCGAATCCGAAAGATTTAGTGTAGTTTAAAAAAAAATTGCTTCGATTTTTATTTTAAAAATGCTAAAAAAATTTATTCGATTTTGATTTTGATCCAAAATCGAAAACTGAATTACACTTATACAATAATGAAATGCCCTCAATTCTATACACATTTTATAATTAAAATGTTTTTTTTTGTATATTTTGAAATAAATCAGGCATAATACAACAATCTATACATATTTTATTTTTTGTATATTCTGAATTCCATATATAAAAATCAGGCATAATACAACAATCAATGATTAGCGGGAGATTTTTCCCTTCAACACATGAAGAAGGAGCCATTTTTTGTTTGGGATACCACAAACTATTAAGATTGCAATCCTATACCATTATTTATATTTTATAAGATTGATGTATATCTATATTCATTATTGAATGGGAATAATTCTCCAAAAAAAGTTTAGGCTGGCTTAGCAAAAGTTTATGACATACTCTCTATATTAATCGATAAATCTTGGCATCTCAATTCATGTGAATCAAGGATGTTCACAACCTCCTTTATTGAGACTTTCCTATTTATTACAACTATTTAATAAAAGGTTTCTAACAAGCATCCATATATATTTTAGCAGGTTATTAGTAGGAGTTTCAAACTTAATTGTTTCAATTAAACTTACATCACATTCATTTCCACATTCTCATTATATATATATATATATCCCCATATCTATTCTTAGCATATCAAACATCTTCACATTGTGATCATCACAAATTGATTTCTAGCAAAATGAGCCTAGTGAAGATGGTGACAGCCGTCCTCATGGTCTTCGCCATAATGATGACAACCAACAAGGTCTCATGTAACGAAGCACCATCGCCACAATCTGTGCAGATAGATGGCGTCGGTGAGGTCATATTGGATAGCAAGTTCCAGTTCTTTGGCATAGAATTTGACGAATGTTGGGAGAAGGTGTTAAAGATGCTGGATTGTCGAATCAAAATAGGGTGGAATTTTAAAATCAGCTTCAGCCCCGAATGCTGCGAATCTGTTCTGGGGATGCACAAGCAATGCCCCCCGCTCGCTCCCCCCCTCATCAAGTTGCTCAAAATGGCATGCTAATTGGGCTAGCTCCAAATAATATATAAACGTAAAATTAATTAATTCTTCTTAAGGTTGTAAGGGGTATGATTGGATATAGTCATCACAAACAAACATAATTTGTTTTCATTTTTAGCTAAATGTATGAGTTAAGGTTTATAATAAAGAAAATGAATAATAAAGAGTGATATTGTAAACATCTTTGTATTTTCCTAGTTTATGTATATGATAGGTATGTCAATATTCGTTTGACACACTACACGAATGTTTATGTCTCTTTTTTTTAAGAAACGCAAAGGACTAGTCTTTGATTATTCTTCGATTAGACGCAATAAAAAAAATCCTATAGCGAAAGAAAGTTTGAATAAATTGGATAAAACAATCAAAGTTTGGAAAAATTAGATCCAAAGAAAGCTTCCGACACAGTGTGTGTTGGCTTTTGAGCATTTTGTTTTTTGTTTTTGGGATCATGCTGTTTGATTTTTTATTTGTCGGGTTCATGGGGTTTGGTTTATTCCATTTTCGTTTCTTTTATAGTAGCTAATATGGTTTGTTTTATTTGGTTAGGTTTTTTTTTAGTTTTTTGGTTCAGCTTGATTTTTTTGTTGAGTCTAACGGCTAGTCCAACTTTCCAATTCCAAAGTTCATTTCCAACGGCTATTTCATATCATCTATAAATTGGGGCATGAAAGTATGAAATGAAACAATCTCATTCTCTCTCAAAAAATTTAATTCTCTTCATAATATAAACGATCATTAAGAAGAAGCTCATCTCATCCTACTTCTCCGGGAAGCTCATTTTGTAGTCAACAAGGATGAAAATCTAACAATACTATGCTCGCTTGGAGGTGTACTAAATGGGTTAGCTTATGAAGGAGGTTTAACTCAAGTTCTTTTAATTGATGGAATTTTTTTTTCTTAGTTTACGTAATCTAATTATTGAACAATATTCTATTGATTATAAATTTATATTAGTACATATTTTTGCATCAAATTGTATAAATATAGATAGTGAACAAGCATGAAAATTTATTCTTAAAGTTAATGTACAATCACCATATATTAGTATTTATGTCACTCCACCACCACCAAGAATTAATAGTGTAAGTAGTATACCTACTTCTAATATAGATGTGAATACTGCTGCTAGTTCTTCTCACCAAGTTATCCCATTTACGTAAGAAGAACATATAGTAGATGATGGTAATAACGATGATGAAAATAGTGATGATTTAATTAAAAATTTAAATGATGAATTTGATGATTCTGTTGATAATATTAGCACTCCTGAATTATTTATTTGAAAAGAATTTGAGAATCGTTCTAAATTTAGAAGTTTTATTAGTGATATAGCAATTAAACATAATTTTACTTGTTCGGCTTCTTTGAACAATGCTAGTGTGATTATATATAAATGCAACGCTTCAACTTGTCATTGGAGAGTATACGCTAAAGACATTGGTAAACACAAAAGATTTTGCATTGCTACGTTAGAAAATATACATTCTTGTTTAGGTGGGCTTACAACTGGTTGTCATCCATTAGCTACTACTGTATGGGTTAAAAATAATATTATTGATAAAATTCGAGATAATCAGTCGTATAGTCCATCGCATGTTGTAAATGATATATTTAGGGAACACCGAATACATATTAAATATTGTAAGACTTGGAAAGTTAGAGAACTTGTTCTATCTGAAATAAATGGTAGTTATATTGATGCATATAGTAGCCTTGAAGAATATGGTTTTAGAATTATTGAGACTAATCTAGGTAGCCAATATGTTTTTATAAAGACTACAGAAAATAATAGCTTTCAAAGAATTTTTAGTTGTTTCAAGGCATGCATATTGATGGATTTTTACGAGGATATTTGCCTGTGATTAGTACTGATGCTACTTTTCTTTCCTCTAGATACAAAGGTATTTTATTTATTGTTTGTGCTCATGATCCTAACTATCAATTATATCCAATTGCTTATGCTGTTGCTGAGAGTGAAAACAATAATTCTTGGGCTTGGTTTTTAAACGGTTTGAGAACATCTTTTGAAAGAAATTTTGAGACATGGAATACAATTTCTTTTATATCAGATAAACAAAAAGTATTGATAAATGCCATACATGCTGTTTTTTCAGATTCGTTGCATTTTTTTGCATTCAACATTTTAAACAAAATTTGAAATCAGTATGTAGATTGAAACATTTTCAACGTAGGTTGGACTATCTTGCAAGATGTTGTAATGAAACAGATGCGAACAATTGCTTGAAAATAAATAAATCTGAAAATATAGATGTTTACAATTGGCTCATTGGAGTAAATGATGAAACTCGTGTTTTCTCACACTGGATTACAGCTTATTCTCCTTATCCTAGATTAGATATTCACATGTCAAATCTTGCTGAATGCTTCAATAACTGGATTAAAAACCTACGTGATAAACCAATAACAACATTACTTGATGGTATTCGAGCCAAGATTATAACACTTCAGGACAAAAATAGACAAAAAGCTGAAAATATAATAAACATAATAAATATAGAACGGTGAATTTTATTTAATTACCTCTGAAATCTGTACTGAATCAAATTGGCCCCGATATATGGGAGCAGCCGAGTAGATGCAATGTAGTTGATCTACCGCATCTGTATTCCACCGTAAGGCTATCGGAAAGACATGTGAGTCGATACTTATACAGGAGACTGCCTACCGATAGAAAAATGCTCATAGGACCAAACCTAAAGAATATACTTGGGTACCAGTCATTAGAAATGTAACTACAATCGAGTTTGGGTACCAGGTAGAAGACAGTCTAGACTTGGGGCTGTGTGTGTATCCACTTATATATCATGTAACAATAGGAGTTGAGTCGTGTGCCAATCCAAAACATTGAGCATTAATCGTGTGTATGTTAACACAATACTAGGCCACTGCGTCTTTGAGCACCACTGTCCTAACAGCAGGGGTATCTGTACATGGAATACTCAGTGAGAAGACATGGTAGTTGCCAATATTTGCAAACAGAGGAATAAGGGAATGGAATTCATGTGTCTAGAGGTTAGTTACAATCGAGCAAAGCTTACAACATTTAGGGAGACCCCAGGTGACAGTAAGCGATAACATATCCTTCTTGGTGTGTTCGTATGTTTCCCGGTAATACTGTAACAAAAATCTAAGAAAGGTTCTCTACAGGACAGCATCATACATATGGTTAAGAGTTGAGTAGACAAACATTATAGGTAGATAAATTAAACTGGGAAATGAGTGTATCAGCCCCTTCTTGGTAGTACCTATGTCCACTTGGTGAAGTTGACAGAGTATCAGGAATATAAGGAAGGATAGTGGAGTGTGTTTGCATCAGGGAAGGGAAAACTACTTGATGGTTATATTGATACCAACACCTAGTATAGGTACCAGTCCCATTAGTGTGCAGGAAAAATTGACAAGGTATTGGTGAGACAGTAAGGAAGGGTAACTGCAAAATATTGTCTGTCTTGTCATATGGATTCCCCATTTATGTATCAGGATTCGTAGCAGATGTAACTTAGGAAAGGGTCATACGAGTGTGGGTTGGTAACATGTACACAGTTGGGTTCTATGTGTGGAAGGAAATTGCCAAAGGCCATATGGTCATCCAAGGATAATAGTCCCTAACGTGCAATAGTGGTGCCAGTGGGTGTGTACCAGTAGAGAGGTTGGTCTTGACTTGGGTTCACTACTTGATATCATGATAGGATGCTTGGGACCACAATTCACATATGTATATGTTAGCAGGTACAAGTATGTACAGGTGCTATAGGACACTAAAGTAGCAGTATAAACTGAGGATAGAGGGTGTGGTAGGAAATTAGGAGTTGCAAGAGTCTACCGGACAAAGAAGAATGGGTAGCAAATGAGTGTGTCCAGGCAAAGGAAGAAATCTGTATGTGGCAGGCAGTTGTTGCAACCCAGCAGCATGTGAGGGATACATTAATATGTGTATCATATATTCCTGCACACAGGATTCTATGCAAGCAGAGGTGCATAAGTATACAGTTGGGAAAAGGGTAACAATCATATAATACAATTTCACATCAATATTGGGTTCCAATTAAGTGCAGCATTGGCTGCAGTTGTTAGTAGTGGCAACTGCTACAAATTATAAACAGGTAGGGGTCAATTCTCTTCATTAAGAGGGTTCAGGTGCTCAGAGTTCGTGATACAAGGGGGTTCCCCTGTACCTTTGGGAAGCACAGGAACAGATAGGTGCTGCCTACATGAACAATTCAATGGACTCAAGGGTAGCTTATCTGAGTGTGTCTTAGGGTAGAACAATGAGGGAGAGGTATGGGGTGTATGCTATATCAGAACAGCAGGTATAGGGTATCAAACCTGGTTGGGGTGTCAAGCAAGGAGGAGCATTGATATATGTATGTAGGGACAGGGATAGCAGTATCCAGCTCCAAGGAAGGAGTGAGGGCATTGGCTAGGTATTTCAATGCACTGTCAGTTAAACACTTGGACATATATTGGCAAGGTTTCCAAGGTTATAGATATATGTATAACAGTAGAGCTCTAGGCTGGGCAAAGTTTTGGGGAGGAAGTATAGCTATAGGCAAGTTTGTAAGCCTAACAGAAATTAGAATTCATGAATATAGGATAAGTATAGAATTAGCAAATATGTAGACGCACACAATATAGTTGGGTTAAGAAGGCCTAAAAACCCGACTAATTAATAGATAAACATGTTATTTCCTTTAGATTATGTATTGACAATTGTAAAATCATATAACAGGTTGCTTGGACCTCGATACGGACTCTTGACCCGTATCCGCAGCTCAGGACCACATGCAAGTATATCTTGCCTTTCTTTACAGCTTTATTTACATGCTTATCTTCTTTCATTATCCAGTTGGTTCTGATTTGATTGCTGACATGTGCTTCATCATTATTATATAATCCTTGTTCACAGTTAGCCTTGTAGCCATATTGAACATGTGTTTCATTTGTACTTGATTGAGTTGTACCGTAGGATGATTGCGTTATAAACTGAACTGCTATTTTCTTGTTTCGATTCTTGCAACCTGCGAGTCCACACATGGGGCGAGGGTTGGCCGTTTGCACCTGCGAGTCCACACTCGGGACGAGGGTTTGGTATCTGTTGATCTCTTGTTCACACGTTTCTTCCAGTAGTTCATTTATGCGTAGTTATTCATATATTCGTGTATCATATTGCTTAGTCTTTTCCTGTTTTATCCTGGATTTACTTCTTGCATGATAAGCTGTTAGAAAGGCTTGTATATTATGTATCTTGCTACTCCTCTGAGGACCTGATGATCTTTTCAGGTTTAGCCGAGTTTGAGTCAGGAGTTGCCGAGCGGGTTTGAGCCAGCATCAGACCACGGTGCCCTTGCAGCGGAGATTGTCTTTGTTTAGCAGTTGTTCTCAGTTATTATTTCAGGTCTTTACTTTTTCCGTCTATTGGTAGTGGATTTGTGTCCACCAGATGTGACATGGATTCTTGTTAAACTTGATATTTTATTTTCTAATATCATTCATTATTCAGCCTCATTTGGAGTTAGTTGATTGTATCATATTTCTGTGGATGAGATCTAGACTGCCATATTGGTAACAGATTCTGTGACTTGTGTATATTAGACAGCGTTGTACCGCCGACACTGCGGCGTAGGCTGGACTTGGACACGGCTCGTATCCGAAAAGCGGGTGCGGATCATAATAACTAGTATATATAATATTCTAGAACCATATGGATGGTTTCATATTTTAGCATGTTATGTATGCCATGCTCGCCCTCGACTGATGAGTGTTGTATGGCTATCAAGACATATGGCCGACATAATTTGTGGAACCTTACAGGGTTGGCTCGCTCGGCCAACCACCCCCCTCTCTCTCTCTCTCTCTCTATATATATATATATATTTTTTTTTTCTCTCTCTCTCTCTATATATATATATATATATATATATATATATATATATATATATATATATATATATATATATATATATATATATCGCCCTCGACTGATGAGTGTTGTATGGCTATCAAGACATATGGCCGACATAATTTGTGGAACCTTACAGGGTTGGCTCGCTCGGCCAACCACTATATATATATATATATATATATATATATATATATATATATATATATATATATATATATATATATATATATATATATATATATATATATATATATGGTGTCCATTTCTTGAGGCCGCCAGCTTGGGACCGCGGTCGCCCCGCGACTATCCAGCCATCCCATGCCCACGGGAGGGCTCGAACTTGGGACCTCCCCCAAGTGAGCCCTCCTTCCTAACCACTTGGGCTAAAATCTGGACTGAAATGGCAGCAAGTGCTGCTGAAATGGACAGCAAGGAATGGTTGTTTCCCCCCTCTATAATCACTCACAACCCAATCTCCACAACTCTCTATACCCCCACTCAAACACCTCTCATGCACTCTCCAATACACACACCAATACACATACTTAGCCGAAATCTCATGCCCCCATCCAAACACAAATATCACACACCATAGTATATATATATCCACATATATATATAAGCCATAATATATATATACATATATATATGTATATAAAAAAAAATACATATATATATGTATATATAGAGATTAATATATATCACCATATATATACATATATAGATATTAGAAATATGATACAATATGATACATAGGAAAACTCATTCCTAACACCTATAAAACCTGGAATAAATATTAGAACAACATTAAATCAATATATAAATGAAACCACATGTGTCCAAATAGGGTTTTCCCTATTAGGACACGATCCTACTCATAGGACACTTCTACAAGTGTCCAAATGGACACGAAATGGACACCAATGGGCACAAAACCATGGGAGTCATTCCTATGGGTCAACACCATTCTAATTTATGAGAGAAATGAGAAAGGGAAGAGATTTATAACTCCCAGTGACTCGAATCGAAGAAGAAACCTCCCGATACGCCACCGACATGTAGGAATCCCAAACGGACACGGACAAGCTCCGAATCCTCTCAAACTTGGGTAGCTCCTTCCTTGGCTAGAATGGAGAAGGAAAGAAGAAGATTTGGTGAAGAAATGGAAGGATTTGGTGATGGTTTGATTAGGGATTTGCTCTCAAATCAATTTGGGGAAGAACAAGAGAGACAATGGAATAGGAAAATAATGAAATGGCTATGCCTATCCACATGAAGTGGCCGGCCATAGAGGGTCCTTGTCCTATTAGGGAAAAGTCAAGAAAACCCCTACACTAATCTATTTGCTAATATATTGGAAAGGGGTTAAGTCGGGGCTAGTTTGGTCATTCCAACACACTCTAATCTAATTAATCCTAACCAAATAATTTAGCCTAGTCACTAACTAAAATAACTAACATGTGGGCCATGACTAACTAGTGTGTGGGCCCACTAGGGTCAACACTACCCCGGGCCCCCGATATAAGTCGGAATGAGTTGAAATTCGAACCCGACTCAAATAACCCCAAAATAATATAATATATAAATAAATAATTTCAAAAAATTTAAAAGTAGAAAATTACCAAAATACCCCTGTTCATGAAAACTGGAGGTGACACTAACCTCTACCACACAGGGGGTTGAGCCGTACCGTATACTATTCGTTTCGGACGAAATGTTAGTATACATATTGCCTCTATCTCAGCCGGTCACATGTCCTGTTATATACTCAAAACACTAGCTTAGCATTGCATCATATTTGACATTGAGATCATATTCCTTCTTGTCTTTTACTATTATTTACAAAAATATATAAAAAATTTAAACTGTCTCGCATTTTTATTTATTGTTAATTTAGAAATGCTAGATGTGGATGAAATATGTTTCTTGTTCACTCCTGACTGGAGACCCATTGAATGAAATGAATGAATGGTGGGATGAAATGAATGGCTGAACTGGATTTGTGAAACATGGGGGAAATAAATGGAATAAAAGATTGAATGAAAGAATGGGGGATGAATGTATGAATGAATGGGAGGATGGATGAAGAAATTTGAATGCATGGCTGAAATGAAGAATGGATGAATGTAGACTGAAATGAAACTGAGATGTAAAGAGGGAATGGATGAACTGAATGGAATGAATGAAGGAATGGAAGAATCGAAACTGAAAAGGGGAGGGGGATGGCTGATATGGAAGAATGGATTAATGAAGAATGAATGAGTGGAAAGTAGGTAAATGTGGACTGAATGGCTCATGAATGGATAAATGGATGGAAGAATTTGAAGAATGAAAGACTGAATGTTTAGTTAAATGATGGGGCTGAATGAATGGATGGAATTAATTAAACTGAAATGGGGGGAGAGATGGCTGATATGTTTGGACTGAAATACAAAGCAGGGCAGCAGTGCCCTGCCGCTGCTGTTCGAATTACCCTCCCCCCTTGCTGCTGTCCTGAGGACAGCAGCTCCTCTATTGACATGCTGCTGCCATGGGCAGCAGCTCCTCCCCCTTCCTGCACTCCATATTCCCTTCCTCTCTACTATCTATATCCCTCAATCTCTATACCAAATCTCTGCACACACACACACACCTACATATATACACATCCCCATACACACACACACATATATTTTATATATATATATATATATTTTATATATATATATATATATATATATATATATATATATATATATATATTATATATATATATATATATATATAAAATATATATATATATATACACACACACATCCCCACACACACACACACACACACACACACACACACACACATATATATATATATATATATTTTGTGTGTGTGGGGGGGGGGGGGGGATATATATATATATATATATATATATATATATATATATAAATATATATATATATATATATATATATATATATATATATATATATATATATATATATATATTCACACACACACACATATATATACATATGTATTCACACACACACACACACATCCATATATACAACTCCCTCTCTTTCTATACTACACAAATACCTTCTATAATCCTTTCTAAACACATGCACTAATATATATCTACATATACTCCTCATCCCCAAAACAATCCAACATATAAAATATATCAAAATTGACATGAAGAGGTTCAAATAAGACATTGTAGACTAAACCACTAGTATTTCCACATAGGTATATATATAGAAACTAGTCTAAACCTTCCTACCATGTCAAATCTACTCTCTAACATATATATAACTGAAATTAAAAGACAATTTAGCCTATTTGGCATTTAATCAAACACATGGGGGTCCTATTTCAACATATACCCATTAGGACACAAAACTACATGTAGACACACACTAGAGGACTCCAAATGGCCTCTACCTTAGTTCTAATGGTGATTCCGACAAGGAAATTTATTCCATGGATTCTAAACCACTCTAAATGCATGGAAACAATATTTAGAGGAAAGTTTTATACCTATTAGGAGTGAATCCTAATGAAACCTTCTCCGATACGGCTCCGATACGAAGAACTCCTCAAATGGACACGTCAACCTTACACTTCTCTCCCATACTTTAGTAGCAACCTTCCTTGGCAATAAGGAGAGGATTTATGGAAGAATACGTGAAGGTTTGATTCGATTTGGAGATCAAATCAAGCAAAAGCTCCAAAAGAGGGAAGAACACTTGAGAGCTTTAAAAGAGGCTAATTTCTAAAGAGGAATGAAAAAAAACTAGCTGCTCCCCCTTGTGGCCGGCCAAGTAGGGCTAGTTTAGGGCATTGTGAAATGTCCCGAACAACCCTCTCTAGTCCTATTGGTTGGGTCTAGCCTAGGTTCAAGTTTGAGATCAATCGGGTCTAGTTTGAGTCCATAATCAACTAATCTAATAAAGGGGAAATAGACTAGTCTAACCAATCTAATAGGGACAAACCCTCCCATAGGGTCGGCCACAATAGGGATAGGGGGTGAGTCACTTCATTTCATTTCTATCACCAAATTTCTCTCTTGTTCTTTCCCAAATTTTGAGAGCAACCACCATTAATTTTATCTCCAAATCAATCTATTCTTCCACCAAATCTTCTTCATTTCTTCTCTACTCCATGAAAAGAGGGTGCTAGCCAAGTTTGGGAGGATTTGGCTTTGGTTCGTGTCCATTTGGAGGTCTCTACGTGTCGGTATCGTATCGGGAGGAGTTTTCTTAGATTCGATCAACCAGGAGGTATAATCTCTTCTCTATTTCATTCCTACATGCATTTAGAATTTATTTGAACCTATAGGAATGATCCTCATGGTTGTATCTCCATTTGTGTCCATTTCGTATCCATTTGGAGCTATTAGGAGTGTCCTAGTTGCGTTTTGTGTCCATATGGGAAACCTCCAATATTGGACACTTGTGTTTAAATAATTTAATACATGTTTTAATATATATTAGATTTTTATATGTTAGAGATGTGTTATTGCTTGTCATTATATTTTTCTCCATGTTTCATAATATATATACAAGTATATATATATATATATTTTTTTACAAGTATTTATTATATATATATATATATATATATATATATATATATATATATATATATAAGATATTGATAAGCAATAAGTGAAAGTAGCTAATAAGCAGCAGCAGCAGCTTTTGCAAGTAGCAGCATACGCAGCGCATAAGCAGTGCAATAAGCAGCAAGTTATTGACTACTTATTAAGCTTTTAAGCCTTTAGTTTTAATCGTTTAATCCCCAGTTTCCTTTAGAATTTAGCCCCTTCCATTTAGCCATCCCTATATATTAGTTAGCCCTTATTAGATAGAGTTTGCTACAAGTTGTTAGGTATTTATTAGTTAGGACTTGTTAGTAGATGTTAGCTTATAAGTAGTATAAGTTAGGATACGAGATGTTAGATTTGAGAGTTTTGGACCTAGTGGGGTGTGTTTAGTGAGTGTACTAGATAAGTTAGTCCTATAGAGCTAACGGTTGGATAGGTTAGGAGAGTGATATCTCAAGATACCATTTCACTACACCACAAATAGGCGATTACCCACGGTTATTACCGTGACAATTATTTTTCGTCACGGTATACAACCGTTACTAGTGGGACGTGGTTAATATTTAGTCACGGTAATAACCGTTACAAATATTTATTTTGGTCACGGTTATAACCGTGACAAATAGTTGTTTTGGTAACGGTTAAACGTGACCAATATCTCTTTGTCACAGTATAACTGTGACAAATATTTGTTTTGGTCACGGTAACCGTTACAAATATTGTTTGGTAACGGTTATAACGTGGCAATATTTGTTGTGGTAACAGTGTTTGTAATTAGTGTTTGTTTCTTGTAGATTTTTCGTATATCTCGATCATCGTTACATCCATCAATAGGAAACTGTAGTCTTCACCAAAACTGTAACTAGTGTATTGAGAAATTTCTTCCTCCTCGTCCTCCTCATCGTCCTCCCTTCTCTCGTAAGCCTAAATCTACCAAAACTAATAGTCCATACCTACAGAAAACAAGTTACAAATAAAACAGGCATCCTCTAATGGAATATCTAAAGAATTAATTGCTTTACTTCAACAATAATTTTATTTTTAATTTATTTGCACAGGTGAAATTTTGGTATGTCAAGATGAACACATCCAATCCAATGCTTAACTATCATTCTGGTTTGACACGGGAACAATGATTGGAGCTGGTGGGACTGCCTGCTCTATAGGCCAACACTCCCACACACCTTCCTTGGTGTTGCCGAGTTTGAAATGCTTGGGAACCCAGTCTTCACCTGTAGACTTCCTTTCCCTTCTGAGACTCCTCTGTCTTTCTTCGACGCCCCTCTTTGCCGCACTGGCCTTCTCCCAGTCACCCTTCAGGATGGACTGCGTCAGTTCGCTCCACACACAGCTGATTCACTTGGCCACAAGCCCTGTTCCAAGTCTCATCGATCAATAATATTTTTATTCCAGTTAGAAACATAATTAATAGGAGCACTTCTCTACAACATTCTTGAAAAGAAGCTAGATATCCAGTTCCTGAGGTACACAAACTTGGTTCCACTTCAATAAAATGTCTACCATAACTTTAGCCCCACGTATATGTTTGTAATCACGTATCTTAGAAGAATACAGGTACAGGTGCGGACATGATTTTTCCAAACACAGGTAATCACAGAACTACTCAGATCATCATGAATATTAAGTGAGAACTAGCAAGATATACATATGAAAGAAAATAGGTACCTTTGGATCATTTACAACAGGAGTATTGAGTTTCGAGATGACTTCCTTAGCATCATACAGAACTGTAACTTTTCCATTGTGAATATCCTTCAATGTGACGGTTCTGCACAAAAAGAATCATTTCGCTTAATTACATTATCAACATTATGTATCTGAAGTTAATCACACATAAACGGTAAAAAATTGAAATAAGGCACCTGTCCCAGTGACCATCGACCTCGAAGATCGTCCTTAGCGTCTTTGAATGGAAAATCTTACCCTTAATAGCCCGGGAATTCCCACCAAAGCCTAGGAAGGACTGGCTTTTGTAGAAACTAAGATTTTTACAGCTTTCTTCAGGCCTTGGAAACAAACACTAACTACCAGTCCTGCTGTAGGCCTTGGAAAGATTTTCACAGCTTTCTTCTGACGAGCTGCATAAATAATTACAACATTAGTTTATCCACTATATTCACCCAAAATTCCTCGGAGTTGAACAGCTAGCTCCTAGTTATGAGCATCAGGTATATTTCGTACCAATCCGTCTCCTTGTCTTCCGTGCCGGTTGATCAAACCAGGTTTTGACATAATCCTGCCAGTGTTTCTTAAAGTGCCCATTGGGGATGACATTGTTATGCTTCACCATCTCTTACCTGATGAACAGATAGAGAACATAAATCAAACTTATCACACATCTAAATGCAGCCAATTTTTTGAAAATGAAACAAATTATGAAAAAGCATCCAAGGACACAAAAAGGAGATTTTTTGCAAAATAACACCTTCATTATAATTCTGTCCATTTGCAGCAGCTTATTTCTATATATATTGTGATGTAAAGTGTTCCTTCAAAATGCTTGCATAATTTCATATACAACATATTCAAAGATAACTCAATCTCATTGAGTAGTTCTCTACAGTTTAAGAAAAAAGGCAGCTCAAAATGGACATAGCAATTATGTAGGGAATAGGGAGCTATGTTTAGTTTTGCAGGGCATAAAGAGTCATACGGCAAATTCCAAAAATAACTAGGTGTGGTTAGTTTTGTATCTCTCATATGATTCAACATAAATGCTGCAAATAAACTTTGATAGTTATATGACAGATTGCTTCAACCTCTCTTAATACAAAGCTACACATAAACAGATAAACTTCGCTTCTGTTATCCTACATCAAGCTAAAAATAAGCATACCAACTTATTGTCATTGATTAATAAGAAACACGAAAAAGGCAATTAAGGAAATTTGAACGAGTTACTTACTCGAGAAAGGGAAAAGTAAGGGAAACAAGCAAATTATGTCATAATTTTTTCGAAATCCCTTTTTGCCAATAAATAACTTGTATAACTTTCAAATGTAAGACTATTCCTATTTGCATAGGTAAATATTACTCAAATGTTGCTTCTTAGGTTAATGCTAGAAAGCATGGACACTACAAAACAAGGGTTGTTTCCGTATTAGTATTAGACATGTATTAGGACATGGCTCTAACACTCCGTAGTACAATAGAGATTACCAAACAAAACGGGTGTTGTGCCAATGTCCAAGTTGTGCAGTGCCATAGTTGTACCCGTGCAACATAGGATTGATGTGAACACCTAGCATGGTAGTAGGAGATGATTGGAGTACTGACTCAAGACATCTCCAACTAACAAAGAGCAATCATATGTTAAATGACATATATATGGATCAAATTTTAAGGAAATGTACAGTTATTACGGACCTTTTCATGTACATCTAGGTCTTTTCATGTACATCTAGACCTTTTCATGTACATATATATGGTCCATTCCCCAACGGAGGCCAGAAGTTGCCAATGATGTGACGTGGAACCCTTCTTTCCATTTCTTGTTTATCCACTTAAAGGGGAACGAGTCACTGACTTTGTAAGACTGATGGGTGTATGGGGTGCCTGAAAAGGTTACTCCTTTAGACATCATAGATTCATAGAGCTGAACATCCTGCATTTCGAGTCACTGAACAAGTAAATAGAAGCACATAGAGCTGAACTAAATGATTTCAGTTAATTTACATTTAGAACCTTACCTCGTAGCCTTCAACCAAATCAGAAAGAAAATTGCATCGTAAAGCCTCTCTAGTTCGGCAGTCTACTCGATGCCATGCCTTACGTGTAGCTGCTTTATCATTATCAACACAGTCTTATCTTTTTATTGGAAATTTCTCCAGCGATCCTATCATCCTTGCCTAAAGTATCACAAACATACACAAAATTAACATGCAATACTACTATGCAAAGTCATATTATTTGCATATCATGTCCTATCTAAAATGGCTTCGGAACCTCAATCGTAATATTTGTCACTGTATCATGTCCTATCTAAAATCACAGTCCTTCTTAGAAAGCTGGTCGGTTATATATAAATTGATTAATGTAGTCTGGCAAAAATATCCATGGTTCAGATGCCAAAAGATTTGATGAAACATAGCCAGTAGACTTTTGAAGCTAAGAATCGGGATTTGATGATTAGCCTCCAGGAGGTATGGACATGCCAACATTGTTATCTTGGCCTGGTCTGTTACGAATATAGCAGGACCTAACCTGTAAGACACACCTAGTAGTATATGAAGAAATGCCAATGTAAGTACCTAGTGCTTCTCTTACTGCCTCATCACCATATCTTTGCTCATTCATTATACATTTCCTTGGATGCCCTGAATCGAGTAGAAATTGTTCTGATTTTGTGACAGTGCAGTCATCCCCAGATGTGCAGAATAACCTGATGTTTACCAATAGAATTGGTTATACTCTAACATGGATATGAGTAATTAATATGTGTACATGTGCAATGCCAATAGTGTCATTCAAGCTTTATTTTGGTGATCATTTAAAACTAGTTCCCAAATGAAAACTAGTTCCCAAATGGTTGAATGAATATAGTTCTTATTTGATGGAAGAATATTTCCTTTGATGCTAGAATCTTCCTGTAATACATCTCTTATGTGGATTTAGTTTTGGGTATATAATCCTTACTAAAGTAGATATCTATTAACCTCATTATACAAATAGGAGACAAGTCAATTAGTCATGTGCATCCTCTTTGGACGCACATTGGACTCGTACTCGAGTCTATGGCCAACACTAAGAACACTCTCTTTAAGCTGCTCTCTAAATATGTACACAACTTTGCTCTGTAGTTAGTATTTTACTACTACAGCTCATTTTATACGTTGTATAGATTATCCAACTCTCTATCTTCACCGGCTTGACCTCCATGTATGAACCACTCGCTACAGTTTTGAACCCATAAGAAAGGCATCCAAACTCTCTTACTAATCAACATGTATTTCTTCGATACCTATTATAGTCGGTTACATTTTTATAAGACATACTTCAAAAATCGATATTTTGCTGTTGACACAACATGTATACCAAAATACTTTAGAACATGTTGAAAAAAATTTCTTGGCAATTGCAATTCCTTATATTTATAGATTCTTAGAACCTTGTCAACAACTCCACATCTAGTTGGTGGGAGAGTAGACTACTTGGAAAAAACAACTTGTATAGTTCAATTATTTGCCATTCCCAGGAAGCAAAACTCCAAAGTCCAAACAAACTTTCATTAAGAACTAAAGAGTTGGGCCACATGGCAACACCACAAATGCACTCCAAAATATAGGCAAAGAGCCCCAACAACTTTCCTATCACTTGGCCACAAAGGATGGCCCTCCTAACGTTGGTAAAACCCAACGTTCAAAAGGCAAGATAATAGGACAAAAGATGAGACTTGGTTTGTGCAATTGCTTAGTGAGTTATTTGAGCTTCAATATAGAAATTTCTAACCTTGAAAAGTCGAAACACTTTACAAGGCAAACTTGTTGTTTTGTCAACATTTTGTGCACTGCCAGGTTCTCCATTGCTCACGAATTTTGACCCATACTTGATAGCACGACAAATCTTATCCCTGGCTTCAGCTTTGTTCAAATATAAAAACTAGAGAGCAAGCTCTGCTCTTGTTGCATCTAACGTACTCATCTTGTATTTTAGAGACCTGCTTCAGTCATGTTAAAAGAATATTTTACTCGAAAGAATCTATAAAAGCAGCAGGTAGAAGTGACTCCTAGTATGGGTCGAATGGATGATTTAGGCTTAAAATGCCGTGATGTTAGAACACGAGAAGCTGGGATTCAGGTTTGTTGATATCATTGGAACCAAGTGACTCCTAGATGCGTAACTTCTATACCTATAGAGAGCATAAAAAACTATTCTCTCAACCGATTCAAAGCACCCTCCATTTTCCTCTCATCGTGTGATTGAAGCGGTATCATGAGTTTCTTGAAGACCAGGATTCACCAAGTGAGACGGAGGCCAGAGAAGAGCCCACACCCAAGCATTATTCGCACCTTTCTGGAAGTTCCTCGTCTTGTTAGAGAGCCTGAGCTTGCTCCAGAGCCTCTTCAGATCAACTACATGGAGAACCCGCTCCAAGAGATGACTCCACTCCCCAAAGATCCCCAGATTCAGATTCCAAGCATAAACGGCCATTAAGGCTTTCAGGCGGGAGATGATTACAGGGAAAAAGAACACAAGTGCCTTTAAACAGATAAAAAGTACAGAAAATGCTAGATAGGGCTCCGATGTCATGATTTCTCTTAGAGATTTATTCCATGGATTCAGGACCTGAAAGTTTCCTGAGTTGCTGGATGGTTCCTCCACGAAATATGCAACTGGCTCAAGACCTACCAAAATAAATAGTGAAAGGCAAATTTCATGCAATTAATTAATTAGCAAATACTACAAATTGAGGATACAACACTCGAATAAGAACAGTAAGTAAGTTTGATTCAGCTGGGTACAAGATAGACTCCATCTCCCTAAATTAATCCAACAAGGACTCGATAGCACTCCTTTCATTTATCTAGGATCTCATACTTACATACTAAGTCTAAAAAATTACAATTTCATATGATAGCTTTCCCAGCTCATATTATATGTTTGCTTCCCAATTTCTAATAGAAAAAAGAAAGCAATTAGCGACAGGAAAACTCATGACACCTAAAATAAAGCATTCCTCTCTATAATGGTAACATTTGCAATTCAATATGCTTACTTACCTTACTGAGTATGGAAAGCTTACACCAATTGGCCTCTAATGATCATGATCATAAACGCAACCACCAGGTATCTGCTATTAGGGCTAGTATGGTTCCCATTTGAAATGGAGCATTGGACGTTTCATTTTGGCCAAAAAGGTTACAAAATCTGTCTGCTTCCTAGCGTTTGCCATTTTCACCATACAAAAGTGGTCGAAAACGGCAAATGCTCGAGAGCGCATCCATTTGGCATTTTCCATTTAAAATTGAGCACTTACCATTTCATATGGGAACCAAACTATCCCTTAGAAGCAGTTGCTGACCATACACAGACCCAAAAGACTATTATATACCTATTTTAGAATGTACTTTGCTAATGCACAATATGCTAAACTTAATAACACAGACTGAAACATATTTAGTTTCATACATAGTTCATCTGTTGTATTCTCAATTTGTCAACCTTTTTTTAAAATCTAGACATGTTAACCAAATTTGTCAACAATTTTGTAGTTCTAAGCTTCTAGCTGTTCAGTGCATTAACAAACCTAAATAAGCTTCTCAGCTCCAGTTATCCAGCCTAACAATTTATAACTAACAACTTGGAAGGCATTCAGCATGTGAGGTATCACTGAAGTCACAACTTCAGAAGCTCTGTTGTAAGGAATGCTGTAATTAGTTGCCCAGATAGCATCATATATCATTTGCAAGTCTAATCTACACTAGCAATTGTTAGTTTGCAAGATTTTTACCAAACTATATACAGTATAAAATCATTCAAAGAAATATCATATATTCTAGCAAATATCAAATCACCTGTAATTTCTCTATAGAAATCCACAAGGGAACTGAGATCTTTTGAACCATGATACTGCACCCTTTCTGACCCATTAGCTATCAGTATAGATGGAAAGCTGTGGACACCGAATCTTGAGAAATCACTGCAAAAACATTCACATTTATCATGAACTGTATACTCTGAAAGGCATGTTGCCATCGATCAAGGTTAACAGCGATGCCATGTATAATACGATATTAGGATAACAGAGGTTGGTGTATATGGCAAAATACCAGTATTTGCCTTGTTGAGAATCCTCTCTAAGAGTCTTCAAATATTCAAAGAAGCAAACTTTAAATATCTATAGCAGCAAACATATATGTATCATCCATATTGCAAGCAGTTAGCCCTCTACATTGCAATCCATAATGTCCAGTGACTACATATATGTATCATTCATCGTTGACATTCCTAAATGTGAATGGGTGTTTCTTCTGGCATATCAAACCTTCCTCACCATGTATTATCAGTAAAATCATAAATATCCACATTACAATATACCTACATTAAAAATTATATAAAAAAGGAAACAAATAGTAAGTACTTCAAACAAGAATATTAGCAAGCATATAAATAAATTCAGTTTAAGAATAATTGTTTTACAAGAATATAATGCAGATCTTATCCCAAACTAACATATGATACCATAGAGACATGGAGTTGGATCATAAAAATTTAAAATATGAAAAGTTAGAATAAAAGGGCTAGCACCAGACACAAAATTGCCAGGTATTTGTTTATTTTAAATACTTGTGACTCTTTGAACTGCCAACAAAATTGCATCAGATAATTTACCAGTTTTGTAATTAAATTTTAGAAAGTTGACCATTATGAAGCACGAGAAAGGAATCTATCTACATGATACGATTATCTACAACAACAAAGCATTTATCCCAATGTGCTTCCTCTAATATGTGAACCTAGTATGCCACTCGTCGAAGCTGGTTCATGTGTTACCAATAGAAGAGTTTTGGAGAAATTGTAGCCTCATCTTGCAAAGGTACATCTCCTGAGCAAGAAGAAGGAAAATCCTTATAAATTTCTTTGAACTATCTAATGCAAAACAGATTTGGAATAGTGTTCTATAACACAAAGATTATTTGTGCTGGTTTGTACAATCACTTTCGGTTGAAGGTCAATTAATTTTCTTGGTTTGTAGACGCACCACTTTATGTATCACTTGCATATATATACCAAAATGTGATCTTATTCCTCTCGTGTATTCGTTGCCTCTTGCAACCAAAAGATACAAAATGATGATAAAATTGATATGCAAAAACCAGATGGACAAGTAAAAAGAAAATATTTAATCCATCTTCCAAATATAGTTGAAAGCATATAATTTATAAATAAATAAATAAAACCAACCTCCGACGAACATCAATTTCTTGATCTAGAAGAGAAGAAATATACCTTTGAGTAGGCCGACGGTGTCCCTACCACTTCGACAGTGCTAGAGGTGTGGTGGTGGTGGCCTAATCAAACCCTAATCGAAGAGAATCGACATTGTGAGTGAGATGGAGAGAAAAGGAAAGTCTCAAACCCTAATCAAATCAAAATCAAAATTGTGAGAGAAAAAAAGAGGAAGTACCTTCAACTCTTGATGGAGAGGGCAGCTCGTTGTCTTTTGGCGGGCGGGTGATGGAGAGGAACTCTTCGAGGTGTTCACAGGAATTGAGCGCGGGTGATGGAGAGGGGGTTTTCACAAGAACTCACGAGAGAGGGGTTTCTCTATAGAAAGAGAAACTCGAGAGTGGGAGAGTTGTTTTCACAAGAAAAGGGAACATGGAGAAGGGAGGGAACATGGAGAGGGGAGGGAATAATGAAAAAATTGTGCGGGAAAATTTGGGGTCTAAATTTCCTATGTGCTAATTTCTTACGTTCTTAGTGTGACAAACAACATATAAATAATTAAATTATAGAATTAGAATTTTTGTAACAGTTATATTTATCATTACGGATATAACCGTGACAAGCCTGTAACAGTAATAACCGTGACTAATCAGAAAAAAATTGCGTTACAAATTACATGTTTTGGTGTGCGAGTGAAGGTTAGTTTTCTCATGGGGCCTTTGTTTTTAATATAAACATCCCATGCTAAGCTTGGGACAGAATGTTTATTAGCCATCGAGCATACAAATCCTTCGAAAGGGAGAGCTGTCCTTGCAGTTGGTTTTCTCATGAGATGCATCATTCTACTGAACATGTAGGAACCTATATCCATCCTTTTTTTCTTTCCCATATAATAAAGAAATTTTACTCTCTCGGGATGAATGGAAAACTCATGTCCAATAGGGTTGAGTGTTTGAGATACGTAGGCATGCAACAATTTATACAAAGTTTTTAATTAATCTTTGTATACATTTTGAGGGGTCTTGGCACCCATTGATACACCTGTAATCTCATGAATTGCATCCGTCATGGAAACATTATCAATATCTTTTATATCAAACTCAGAAACTGGATCAAATCCATAAAATTTGTTGATGACAGTAGCATTTACCCTAATCAGTTTCCCTCTCAGAAACACCAATTGTTGATCCTCTTCTTTTTCTTTAATTTCAGCCGGAAGATTTGAGTAAAATTCTCTTACTATTGTTTGGGAGATTTTCTCAAGACAGGATTTGTTCAGTTTCTCAAATTGATAGAATTTCAATATATCCGGGAAAGCTTCGTCTTCGACATCATCCATCTTAATTGATCTTTCAGGCATAACAGCCTTTTTCTTGAAATATTTAATGTAAATCTTCTTAGATTTAGAGTCTTTAAATTTTTTTACCTCCTCTCCAGCCTAGGACTTATTTGATGATTGCTCTTCCTCTTTATTTTTCTCTTCTGATGAGGATTCAAAATTCTCAGAGTACGCTGATGACTCTGTATCCATTGCCACCTTAGCCTTCGCTTGAGTATGCCTTCGATCTGCATAAGTTGAGTCTTCCGACGACTCTGTATTGAAGATAGATTTTTCGGTCTTTATCGAGCAATGAGTTTTTTAGCCTTTTTTGCAGGTGGCTTGGCTGCCGCCTCCGCTTTCATCGTCGCTGCCGCCGCCGCTGCTTCCGCCGCTGCCCTTTCGGTCTCTGCCCTAGCGACCATAATCTTGGTTTTCGCCGTCCTTGCAAGTTCTGCCCTTCGGGCGTGTATCGCATCCCTTTGTTCTTTCCCTTCGGCGACGGTCGTTGTTTCTTCGACGGCATTTTGATTAGAGGGTTTGGGAGGGTTTGGGAGAAGGAAGAGGGTTTGAGAGAAGAAGAGGGAAAATTCGACCGTCTTATATGACCTTGGGAAGTGGAAAAAATTAGAATAGTTTTGAGTCTTAAATTAAATTTATTACTATTATTACTAGTATAAGACGGTCGAATTTATTACTATTAAATTTAAAAAACTACTTTCCAAAATTAAATTTATTACTATTATTACTAGTATATATCCATGTGAAATCACTACAAAAACCTTTGGGATTTTGAGAACCTAATTTAAAAAACTACTTTCCAAAATTAAATTTATTACTATTATTACTAGTATATATCCACATATTCCGTATAAATTATTGAAAAATTTGGCAGAAAAAACGTGGTGGAAACATGTTTAATTAAAAAAATTTGACAACATATTTAAGAATGTGAAGTTTAATCTCAATATTTCCATTTTTCGAATATTTGATTAAATTTTTGAACGTTTGACGACTTGGTAATAAGACTATGTACTTGAAAAGAGTATAATTGAAACACTCAAAGTTGTCCTCTATTTTACTTTGTAATCATATTTAAGATGGATTTGACGGCAAGATTGACGCTGGCAGCATAATCAATTCTATGACGTAACAAGTCATTGATGGGGATATCGTCGCTGATATTTGGATTTGACGTAACAAGATTTGTTAATTGAAAAATAGATAAAGAGCAATGCTATAGTTAGCAAATGGGTGTAAGTTGTAAGAAGGTTGTAAAAGTTTGATTATAGCCGAAACTAAATTGAGTTAACAAAATATTATATTTCATTAAATTCCAGCTTCGTCGTCGGAACATTCTCCGGCGAAGTATACAAGAGGAGGACAAAAAACTGTAAAAATGAAAAAAATAGAAAAATAAGAGGTCTACCCCTCACTGGCCTCGCGGAGGATCTTCGCAAAGTCCTGCAGGGTGCGCACACCCGTCCTATGGCACAGGCGGCGAAACGCTTCCCTCTTCTCCAGAGAATCCCGTTCCTCCGGAGTGATCGGCAACAGGTCAAAGTTGGGCGTCGGATGAAGAGGTCGAGCGATGACCTCCAGTGACAACCTGCAGGAGGTCAGAAAGTCCGCAGCAGCTGCCAGCCAGTCATGGGCCGGAGGCGGCGCAGAGGGTGCTCCATGCGGAGAGGCTCGGCGACGACCGAAAGAAGACTCTGGCAATAGTTCCCAACCAGATGATCTTTTTGGGGCCATATTAAATGTACAACCTACTCAGATGAATGGGGACCCCTATGTATATATTACACGTTCCTAACCGACTCTTCTTATTCCTTATTGGAAGTTGGGGATATTCAATTTCTTATTCCTTATTGGAAGTTGGGGATATAATACTACAGTTACAACCAAATGCTTACAACACTCTTACAACCTTCACCCATTGCTGACATATGGGCCGTGGCCCACAGTCAGCAATGGGTGAAGGTTGTAAGAGTGTTGTAAGCATTTGGTAGTAGACTTAGCATTATTGATGTCTTATTCCAAGCTTAGTTGGTTGTGCTGTTTGGCTTTTACATGGAAGGCCTAGATTCGAGTCTGGTGTTTGGGTTCTGTAGAATTTTTCTATTGTTAACATTTTTTTGGTGCTATTATATGCTTTTAACTTAATATGGAACAATTTTTGGGACTGTTAATGGCCATTCTCCGTTCCAATAACACGGAGAATGGTACATTTAGGACGGAAATGGTACATTTAGGACGACGAATGGTACATTTAGGACGGAGAATGGTACATTTGAGACGAAGATAGGACGGAGAATGATACATGTAGGACGGAGAATGGTACATATAGGACGGAGAATGGTACATTTAGGACGGAGAATGGTACATTTAGGACGGAGATAGACGGAGAATGATACATGTAGGATGGAGAATGGTACATATTGGACGGAGAATGGTACATTTAGGACGGTGAATGGTACATTTGAGACTGTTCTGTAGGGTTGTGAATTTTTAATAGTTTGGCTGTTTAGTTTTGTTTTGAATCTATATAAATTGGTTTTGAAGGCTGGTGAAGATGAATAGTTTGGCTGTTTGGCTGTATAAATAGATTTTAAAGGGTTGTGAAAAAGAAACCAATATTTTCGTATCGATCACCATTAATTATGGTGAATGGCACTGATACCACTAATATGAGTGGAATTTGCACCGCCAGAATTCATTTTGAATAAGGTAAAAATCTGTGTTGGGAAATGTCGAAATCTCTTGGATATGATTATACAGATGTTGTATTAATGGTAAAATCTGTGTTGGAAAATGTCAAAATCTCAGAAGTGAGCCGTCTTAGGCGTCATTATATCACAGTCCATTTTATTTATAAAAAAATTAATCATGTAAAAAATTATTGACAAAAGTATAATTTTTTCAAAATGGAGAATCGAACTCAGAAAAATATCTTGTATGTAGACTAGTGAAAAATATAAAGAAATGCATGCATGCATGCATGCTAATGTTTTCACCATTCACCCCAGGAATGATTGATATCTAAATCATTATACATCTCGTATCCAGGTTCCCCTGGGACTGGGATTACATCATCAAAGGGTCGTTTAAATGTCTGTATTAAATAACAATTTTTTCAGAGGTCGTCGTCGAAGTGCACGTTGAAGCACCCACGTATGTCGAGCACGCGAAGACCCTTGCAGTTGCATATGATAGATCGCAGTGTGTCTCCATTGAACACGCCGAATCCTATATGTAGGTGCTTGAGACGCGGCATCGAATCAGCCACAGCCTTTCCCTCCGTCTCGTTATACGTGTCCAGCACGAATCTGTTCCTGAGCATTCAATCTGGAGGGGCATGTTCCTACTCAGCTTGACCAGACGGTGGCAATACTTTCCGGCAGAAAATATTCTAGTCGACGTGATATAGAGGCAGTAGCTAATGTCGAGTTCTTCCAGCACCGGAAGAAACTCCAAGTGTCTCACGAAAGTTTCATCACTCACGTCGCACTTTGGAATGCGCAGCACCTTTAAAAATTTCCCACTGTATTATAAAAATGGAAAAACATCAATAGAAATTAACAAAAGTATACGTAAATTTTTGTAATAGAAAAAATAAGTATTAGAATAAGACCAAATAAAATTTTGTACTGGCCTTAAACATGCAAAACAGAAGGCTGCTTCGTCGAGCTTGTACACGAAGAAGGACCCTAGATATCCCCACTGCGAGCCACGAGCTTCTTACGGTCAAACTAATCTCAGCGGTTTGCTGGGTCCTCCGGCACCACTGTACCAAGTCGACATTAGACCAATAGTCTAAGGGACCGTTGAGCGCCTTCTACCACGCACGGCAAACTGGGGCCACGTTGCACATTACCTTGTAATGCCCAGATCTCGTATTACATATTTGGAATACGTGTACGTATTTTGACCCGTATTGTATGTCTCCCTACTTGATTTTTTTTGGCTTTTTCATTGATGGGTTTATCTTGCACTACCAAAATTTATCGATTTAGCGACGGCCCTATCCGTCGCTAAACGGACGGTAATTACGATTAGCGACCGATAACCGACGGATTTTGGCCAAAAACATCCGTCGGCAATCAGCTCGTCGCTAATAATGGTCCGTCGCTAAGTTGTCGTGAAGCGACATAATAGCGACGGATTGTCGACTTCATCAATACGAAGCATTAGCGACGCATTTCCGACGGACTGTCGTCCATTTCAACTATTAAGTACTGAACTGTGCAGACAATAGTGACGTAAAATTCTGTCGGTAAACCGTCGTAACAGCGTATCAGAGCGTATCGTTCTGTCGGTCATCCTCGGTATTCGTCGGTAACTACGGATTAGCGACGGCTTGCTGACGGACTATCCGTCGATCAGGTTCTGGAAATGCTTGGCATTTCCAGTATCATGGCGACGAAGAATAGTCGCTAAGCCGTCGCTACGAAGTCGCCACAGCGACGGATTACTGACTGATTATCTGTTGCCATGGTTCTGGAAATGTCAGGCATTTCTAGAACCATGTCGACGGATAGTCCGTCGCAAAGCAGTCGCTAGAGCGAGCGACTGCGTAGCGGCTGATTATCAGTCGCCCTGGCGACGGACAGGCCGTCGCTATTCCGTCGAAGTTTATACCACCAGAACCTTGCCGACGGATAATCCGTCGAGCATCCGTCGCTACCTGGAAACACTTTAGAAACTCCAGATAGCGACAGCTAATCCGTCGACGAACCGTCGGCAACTGGGATTATCCGTCGCTAAACGTCACTAGTCCGTCGCTAACTGAGTTTTTTGGGAAAAAAAATTGCAGCACTTTCCCTGTTCACAAATATGCATAAACCAAACCAATATATAATGCACACCAATTATCCAACAATCACACAGACCCAATATATAATGCACACCAATTATCCAAGAATCACATAGACCAAATATGCACATACGAATTTAATGCACCAATTATCCAAGAATCACAGACCAAACCAAATTAATAGAAAATAAATATCAATTATCCTAAAGAGTAACATAATATCCGGTGCTATAAGCCGATTATAGCACAATTAATCCAAAGCTCTCACAAATAATCCAAATTTTTTAATACAACATTTTAAGAAGGAGGAGGTCGATTGTCCGGTGGTGGTAATCCCATATGCGACCGACGAATATACTCCTCCACAAGGTACACAGGCAACCCGTCGTAGACACTGCTCGAAAGTCGGCGTAGCTACTCTGCGGACATGAGATCCCGGAGTGACGTCACAGTTGTAGGCGGTACCACAGGGGCATCAGGGTTGAAAGAAATGGCCCACGAAGACGGACCGACACCTGCAGTCGACGGACCAGTAGAAGACGGACGAGCACCATCAGCAGACGTACCGGCAGCAGCAGACGGACCGGCAGCAGCAGACGCAGCGAAAGTACGTGGCAAATTGCTCCCGCAAGGACGACACCGCCTCGTGCAGCTGCGTAAGCTGCGACCTAACATCATCGTCCCGGGCCACGGGAGGAGGCGGTGTCGGTGGAAATCTCTGCGTCGCCATATGCAATGGCCCTAGGAAGCCGACTCCGTACAGGAACCCTTTCTTAAAGCCGCCGACGGTATCTACGAACAAGTCGTTCCGAACGGCCAAAGAAGAGGGCGTCCGGAAGGGCGTCGTTTCACCGACATCCTCGGTGTCGGTTAACTGAGCCCGACTAAGGGCCTCACGATACGCAGCCTATCAAATGAATGTGTTTATATTATAAGATTTACCTAAGTTGTAATCTAAATCCTATGTTTCACTAAGTTAAGTGTGAAGCCTAAGTTTACCTAAGTTATAGTCCGAATACTTTTAATTCTAACGTTAATCTCATAAACATAAGTACATACATCAGTCTCCTTGGCCCTCTCGTCGACGAAGCTCCCGTCCTTCCGTCTTTTGTGCATATGCTGGAACACGTCGTACATGGTGACCAAGTCTGGCGCCCTTCCCTCCTTCACCGCCCGTTGGGCCTGTATACGAAATTTCCGTAGAAACTAATTAACTCCTTTAATTAATAATACCTAATTCGATAGTGAAATAAATTTACGGTTGCTCACCAGATCTGCAAGTGTCGCTGCGTGGGACCTTGATCCCCCCGTATGAAGGCCCGCGACAGATCGGCTAACCTTCGCCTTCTCCGATTTCTCCTTGTACGCAGGGGTATCCATCATGCCTAAGAGGTCCTCATAATACTCCTGCCGGATCCAATTCGGTCTCGTATGCCCCATTTTTAGGTCATGAATCATATCCGTATCTTCTTCGCGCAAGCGCTTTTGTAGGTCCTGTGGATCCCCTCCTCGCGATGGGGGGGCCACCAGTACGTTGTCTAACACAGAAAATCAATTATCACGTAATTTAAAAAATGGTTGATTAAAGAATCACATAGACTTAACCAAAAGATATAGATATATACCCTCAACTCGTCGAGCCAGACGTACTGCACGTTTGGGGGCACCGATGAAAAGTTGAGGTAGGGACCGTAGAAGTTAGCCCTGATAATTTCTCCAAGGGCCCTGCCAACATTAAACGGAAAAAACCTACAAAGAGAAACTGGATTATTAACTTGAATAAATGAAAGAAATTTAATAAATTAACTTAAATTTACTTACGAGGTCCCCGCAGGCCATAGCTCTCGTCGGAACTCGCCTCTCGGCCTCTCTGGTGCCGTCGGAGGATCCGCGGGTCCGCGTATGTACTCCCAGTAATCGGATGGAACCGAGTATGGGGTACTCCGGGGACCACTGTGCAGTAACTGGGGCATCCCCTGGTGGATCCGCTGCTGGTGGTTCCGATAGCGGAACGGATCCGCTAGCAGATCCGTACTTATGCCTCGATGAAGTGGCCGATCGATGGCGGGATGCATCTGTGTCCGGGGTACTCTCCGGGTCGGGCTCGCTCGATGGGGTCACATCCCGGGAACTTTGAATACGACCACGACCACCAGCACCAGTACGACCACGACCACGACCCGCACCACCACCACCACCACTACCACGACCAGCACCACGACCACGACCAGCCATCATGACCTGTAAATAGAACACGTAAACATGATTAACAATATAAAAGTATTAATGGATATAAAAACTAAACTAAAATATACATACCACCAGTAGGGAGACGAGTGCCGCCGCGACAAACAAGACTAGGAGTGCCATCTGCAATAAGTAAATAATCGAATGAAAAACATGAATTCACGTAATTGCTTTTATGAGGTCAAACTTAATTCACGTAATTGGAAGTGTTTTTAATATGCAACAATATTTAACCTAATCATCGTCTTCGTTCTCATCCTCGCCTCGTCTTCATCATCATCCTCCTCATCCTCATCCTCATCCTTATCTTCATCGTCGATTTCATCTGTATCCTCATCCCCATCAAATTCTTCTTCTTCTTCTTCTCTTCTTCTTCTTCTTCTTCTTCTTCTTCTTCTTCTTCTGCCTCAAAATTTGGAACAAGACGCCTCTTTCTCCCCTGGTTGACAGCTAAGTCTTATGTATCAACCTCTTCCTCCCCTCTATTTTCTTCAACAATATCTTCAACATCCATTGTATCTGAGTGTTGTCCCAAGTATTGGGACTTTTCGATCTGGTCCTCTTGGTATGCTGGGTCTCCAACGTTGAATGTATTTCTAGATTTAATCTTGCATACTGCCCACCTTTCAAATCGATCTCTACGACGCCTTGGGTAGCTTGTATAGTAGACTTGAACAGCCTGATTTGCTATCGCAAATATATTGGACCCTATACCTCCTGCGATGATTTATATCGACGAATCCAAATTGTTTATCGATTCTCCAACCGATATTTGGTGTCGTATCGAACCACTCACATTTGAACATCACAATATGCATATCATATGGGCCAGTATATTATAAATCTACAATATCCCGAAGCACTCCATAATAGTCAAAGTCCGGCTCGTCGTCATAGACGGTGCCTCTTATGCAAACACCGAAATCCTTGGTATTGATGCCGTCATTGATAAATTCGACATTTATAGCATTCTGAGTTGACTTAAACCTGAAGCCATTAACGACATAGCCTGGCCAAGTCTTTATTTGCTTCTTCGGTCCCAGTGCCAGATACGAACACTCTCATGAGTGAGTGTTGTTTCAGGCAATAAAACCTGTAAACAATATTTATAATTTAAATGTTTCAGATTATATATTAATAATCTCAATTATAATCACAGTTACTTACGTATTTACGAAACCATGACGGAAATGTACAATCAACCTCTCTTTGAAGTCCCTCATCGGTAATATCGGGTCTCCTCATTTTGACTTCATCTCTAAATACACTATTAGAAAAATAAGAATATAAAGTGTAGTCACATACTTCATCAAATTTGAGATTATAGCGAGTACAAGTGTACTGACTTACTTCTCCAAATCTCTCACTTCTTGTATGTCACAGTTTAACAAGACATATCGGTGAGCGGCATCATACTCGTCGTCTGTCAACTACCGTCTTTTACTAGCCCCAACAGGCTTGCCCCTTACATTGAATCTTCCTCCATCCTCAACGTCCTCGTCATTCCTTTGAGGTCTATTTCGATTTGTTTTAACATGAGTATCGAAATAAATGGAGCAGAAGTTTGACACCTCTTCGATAAGATATACTTCGCATATCGAAGCCTCTATATGAGCTTTGTTGCCAACTTTCTTCTTTAGATGGTGTAGGTATCTAGAGAGACAAATTATCTTGAGAATTAAGAAAGAATTTTAAAATCCACTGAAATTCAGCTTAAATTATATCGATTTTATGTACCTTTCAAATGGGTACATCCATCGATAATGAACAGATGCACCGACACGGGCTTCGTATGCTAGATGAATCGGTAGATGCTCCATGCTGTCGAAGAAGCCAGGAGGAAATATTTTCTCCAACTTGTAAATTGTTAAGATAATCTTCTCCTCAAGTTCAACCATGTGTTGCACAGTCAACTTAGTTGAACAAATATCCCTAAAAAATATTGATAGTTCGGCCAACGGAACCCATACAGCAGAAGGCAACAACTCTTTCAAAGCAATGGGCAGTAATCTTTCCATAAACACGTGGCAGTCATGACTCTTTATTCCCGTTAGCTTGCGTTCATTGAGCTCAACGCATCTAGACAAATTCGACACATAGCCGTCGAGAAATCTTAAAGTAGATACCCACTTGCAGATTATTAATCTATCTTCCTTGCTCAATGTGTATTGTGCTATCGGCTTACTTAATTGTCCAGCAGCTCCCCTTTGTATCAAGTTCAGATAAGGACGCTTGCATATCTCGGCAATGTCTTGTCTTGCTTTTGGATTGTCCTTCGTCTTTCCTTTAATGTCCATGACGGTATTGAAGACATTATCGAACACATTCTTTTCGATATGCATAACATCAAGATTATGCCTTATAAGATTATCTTTCCAATAAGGCAAGTCCCAGAAGATACTCCGTTTGGTCCAGTTATGGGTTTGTCTGAACCCATCGACACGATTGTTCGATGGATCTTCTATTACAGTGGGCAAATCCTTTACATCTTCCCAAATATCGTATCCCGACAATTACGACATGGACACTTGATTTTGTTACCGTCCATAAACTGAGCTTTGCTCATGGCATACTTAAGAAACACTTCCACACCTGCCTGAAAATCGTCACTCACACCTATTCTGCTCTCGTGTTGTCGTTTGTACATCCATGTACGATCAACGAAATAACGATCCATCACAGATTAGATGTAAAAATCTGTATAGTAAGACAAACTAAACAGAATTAGTATATAATCATGTAACTGGTGGATCCGCTAGTATTCTAGCTCGAGAAGAGAAAAATCTAAATACAGTTGTTACTAATAGTTCGATACCGATAGTGCGATACCGATACCGATAGTTCGATACCGATAGTTCGATACCGATAGTGCGATACCGATACCGATACCGATAGTGCGATACCGATACCGATACCGATACCGATAGTTCGATACCGATAGCATAGTTTAAAGTATCGGCCGATACCGGTCCGATACGGCCGATACCGATACGGTTTGGCATGTTCCGATCCGATACCGACCGATACCAAATATTGACCGATACCGACATTGGGGGTCTTTGTTCCGGTCAATTCGGCAAAACCAATTTGTAAGGGTGACTACTATTTCATATAATTTCAAAACTACTAAGAAATAACGCTGAAATACTTAAAATTATGCCTAAATATATAAAATATGTTTTTAAATGTAAATAACTTATTAATAATTATTTGTTTTCCGATACCAAAGTCCGATACTCCGATACGATACCGCCGATACTACCGATATCGCCGATACCAATACTCATAGGAATAGTCCGAAACCGATTTTGATACCGATATTGTAAACCTTGTCCTTATTATCTAGCAAGCACTACCTTAGTCTAGTCACACTAGCATTAATTACCTATAATTCCTACCATGTCTACAATCACACATTACACCCCAAGCCGTGGTATGGTAGGCCTGCCTTTCATTCGTCACTCTCTAAAGCACACATACACATATATGTATATCACAGTTAGACGTATAGATATATACATCTATATAGAAGCACACAACTGACTTATGCAGATGAAGAACTGGCACTGTCCTTGACACAATGAACATATACACCATGAACCCAAACTCCATATTCATATTTACAAATCCAAACACCACCAAAGTAATAGATAACACTCAATATGGATAACACATTATTTAGCCAATATATAAACTCAGATAAATTTGATAAGCAAAGCCCCCCCCGCCCCTGACCAAAGCCCGCCGCCCCAAGCCCGCCGCCCAGCCCCGACGCCCCCGCCCCAAGCCCGTCGCCCAGCCCCCGACGCACCCGCCCCAAGCCCGCCGCCCAGCCCCCGACGCCTCCGCCCCAAGCCCGCCGCCCAGCCCCGACGCCCCCGCCCCAAGCCCGCCGCCCAGCCCCCGCCCCTGCCCAAAGCCAGCCGCCCAGCCCCCGACGCCCCCGTCCCAAGCCCGCCGTCCAGCCCCCGACGCCCCCACCCCAAGCCCGAATGTCCCCAAGCCCGCCGCCCCCGCTGCCCCTACGTTGACAAACTGCGACACAGAGAGAGAGAGAGAGAGAGAGAGAGAGGGGATTACCTTCGGGAGAGAGAGGGAGGACGCCGACGCCGACGCCATTCACCGAAGCCGTGCGAGAGAGAAAGGGAGAGAAAGAGTGAGAGAGAGGAGATTAAATTTGGAGAATGCAAAAGTTCCTCCCGCCTTTTCATTTAAGTCTGGAACGTAAATTTAGCGACGGAATAGCGACGACTAATAACCCGTCGCCAATTAGTCGCTATTATTGATTATCCGACTGAATATCCGTCGCTACGTAGTCGAAAAAATGTACCACCAAATTCCTACACAATTCCTGCCAAATAATCGACTATGTAGCGACGACTAGACATCCGTCGCTATAATACCGACAGCCTAGCGACGGATATGCTACCTTTCCTCTCCCTAAAATTAAAATAAAAAATGGCAAAGGCGTGTAGTCGGTACTCAGTCGCTGAGCGGCCACGAAGTCGTCGCTAACACCGACGGAAAATTTCTGTCGCTAAATATCCGTCGCTATTTGAGTGTATTTTGGTAGTGTTGGTTCGGTTCGGTTTGTTTGGCTTGGTTCGATTTTGCTTGATTTTATGTGAACCAAACCACTCCCACCTACCACCACCCTCTTCACTAAATATCCCACTCCTCTTTCTCTCTCCTCATTAACTCTTCTTCTTCCTCCATTAACTTCTCCACCCACCAGAGAGAGTGGAGAGCTTAGGCAAGTGCATCTTGCTTCATGGAGGAACCCCATTTTTATTGTTCCATTGTCTTTCTCATGTGTTTCTAACCCACTTAAGTACTTAGCACTTTTTATTTCTGTGGTTAATTTCTTGTAGATCTAATTTTGTGGTATTTTCGGTTTCCATAAATTTTTTACCTATCAAGCTTGCATATCTCTACTAGCTGATGGTTCCATGTTATAGAGAATATTCTTCTGCCCCATTTTGACCTATGAAGTTCGGATTTGGATTCTGGATGATGGAATTATGGAGCTTGGAAGCATGACTTCATGGTATTTTTCTTTTCGAAAATTGGAAGAAAAGAACAGTACTTGACCGTATGACTATTTCATGCGGCAAGTGGTTTTTTTTCAGCCGTATGGCCTTGCAAGCATTAATTGCATGCATGCATTAAATATTTGCTTGATAAGTGCTTGCTTGCATGCAGCAGTTAGTGGCCGCATAGGCCTATGAATATTTATTATAATATGGCCAAATGTCAGGTTACATATTTAATATTGCTTGCATGCTATTATTGAAGAGCCGCTTGAAATTGTATTATTTAATGCATTAAATATTGCATACACCAGCATGCAAGTGAGCCGTATGGCTTGCTCTTAATATTACTTACTTTTAATATTTCCTTGCCTGCATGCAAATCCACAGTAGCTAGCCGCATATGAAATAATATGAGCCGCATGGAGACTAAGGATTAGAAATAATGTATTAACACACAAATGTGTATTTTTGCTTGGAACACCAAGCCTGGCCGTATGGAGCATTCCATGCATTGCCATGCATTTAATGCATTACCATGCATTTAATGCATTGCCATGCATTAAATAAATGCATTAGCATATCATGCTTTAACTAATGATGCAATCCTATGCATTTAGTGCATTACCATGCATTTTCTAATGCATTAAAAGCATCAGCATATAGCTTACGTGCTTATGAATAAGGGGTGGCCGTATGACTCATTATAAGCATTAGCCGCATGGAGTATTTATTTGGAACCGCATATGTATCCATTAGCAGTACCCCATGGATTATATACGTGAGCCGCATGGATTATCAGCTTGGGCCAATGCCTACATTTAATGCTTATGGTTAATCAATATGCCTTGGCCGCATGGCCATATAATATTTATTTCTCTCGGCCACGTGAACCATTAATTAAATGGTTCACGTGTATCTTTTCCTTGCTGCCCTTATTGTGGGGGTCCCATATAGCTTCTTTTAGTTGACTTGCTTGCTGAAGTGAGAGCTTGCAATTATTGCGAGTCTCACTATCTTTTGTCTTACTTGATTTCATGTCCTCTTGTTATATTGGCCGTATGAATGACCTCCCACTTTTGGGCCGTATGGGATCCACTTTGATTGTTTAAATATTTTATTGCCTAAATTATGGTCTGAATTTCTTCCCACTCCCGACATAAAAGTTGTAGAGTTTCTTCTGGGCTTCAAGAATATATATTATAAATATATTATTATTTAATTGCGCAAGTTTCTCTTCTCCTTAATAAAATGACATGACTTGATAGTGACCCGTCGTGGTGCACTCCCGACAAGATAACTTGACCTGACAAATATTGACATGATAATTTGACATGATAACTTGACATGATAATTCTTGATAGTGGCCCACCGTGGCGCACTCTTGACATGATAAACCTGACATGATATATCTCGACATGCTGTTGCGACGGCTAACATGACACAACAAGAATGAATGACCTGGACACCATGGACGATTGTGCTTGTACAAATAAACCAGTCTTGTCTTGTATCAGGTCTAGGACTGGGACCCCTGAGTACCACGGTCATGGGTACCCACTGTAAGTGGCTAAGGCTAATAACTAGAATAATTCAGTAGTCATGAGAGATTTTCCAGTTACAGGCGATCCCGTTATCCCGGCCACAATTGTTTGGACTTGTAGCCTGCCGTCGAGTAGGGCACATTTCTAGCCCACTGTCATGTGGGGCACTTCATGAAACAATTTCTACGCACACTGTCATGTGTTGCACACCAAGCTACCTAATAATTATTTATAACTGCTTAATGAATCCAAGTCGCCTGGATAACCTGGATTAGTTGCAGGGCTTGTGGCTGGAGGAACATCTCATTGCATATTGCTAGTAACTAAGGCTTGTGATAACCCTAGTTAATTAAAGTATCAAGCCGTACTTATCGCTTGGCCGTGATTGTTAGATGAGGAATAATCAGTCTAGTCTTGTCCTGATCCTATACAAGATTGTTACATGTCCAGATTTCTTATTTTATCTTGTCGATAAATGGTGGAAGAAACCAAGTTCTGTTCAGACGAAGGGTTACAATCCGGTCCTTGTTTGGTTTACGGGTTGTAACCTGGTTATCTGAATAGTCCCATGGTTATCTCATCGTATATCACCTGTCATGCTTGATACGTTTTACCTTACCAACAAGATTTGGGAGACGGAGTTCTATTCAGGCGAAGGGTTATAACCCCGGTCCTTGTTTGGTTTAAGGGTTGTAACCTGGCTACTTGAATGGTTTTTCGTACTCAGTTTGCTGTTGTTATCAGCCCTTTTCATTACTATCTTTATGTAATTATATTCTTGTGCTAATTGCTGGTTTTAGTTCCTAAGTAAAGCCTCCTTTGTGGCACTTGCTCTTTCTGGGGTCTGACCCAGCTGGGTTTGTATGACCAGATACTGGAGCAGCACCAGAGGATCTACCGACTTTCTAGCCAGATGGTGACCACTAGACGGAATCCTGGCAACGAGTGGGTTATTTTTGGCTCTTCCACTCTATTGTAAAATTATTCTTTTGAGGTGTTTAGCCGCCGAACAAGTGTTAGCTCGTGTACATTTTACTTACTGTCTGCCTACGGGCTGTAACATGATTGGCAACCTAGGGTTGATCATGTATGACTAAACTCTTGCCAGTCCTCACATTTTATAACGACTAGCTTCATGATCAGCTGAATATGTAATGTTTGGGACGCCTTACTATTGTATATTTGGTGATCTTACATCTTGTAACTTTACTTGCTTGCTTGTGATTGAGACATTTAGGCTTGTTATTGACCCTAAGAGACTGATGGCTTGTAGATAAACCCTCATATATCTAGACAGCCATGACCGTATAGTGGAGTGGATCCCATTTCATTATACGTAGCTGGCTATGTCTGCCTCCGCTCTCCAGTGTTCTGGTTCTGGGCGTGACATGGTTTAAGTGGTGCCCATGCAGGTCTTATAAATCAAGATATGTGAGGGTTTATCGAATATCTCAATCAGCACTTGCCCTTGATCTCTGCCCGTATCTTCTCATTCCTGAGATTCTTGTCCTGATCATATGCTTGTATCGTTGATCTGTCCTGATCCTTTCTTATTGTTCCTTATGTCGTCTTCTTCAGCGGCATTGTTCCTGGACCTGCCGATCAGCAAGGCGGAGCACCTCCCATGGACCAGCAGCAACCAGAAGATCAGGCCCAGCACTCAGGAGCAGCCTCCAGAGTTGTGCCTATTGAGGGGGAGCCACCAGTGCACCCCGTTCAGCCTGCAGAGCCTGATGATGGCACTTTGGTGGGTCTCATCAGACCTTATTAGCTTTCCAGGATCGTAGAGGAGATGCCTTATAACAGGTAGTAGAAGATGCTCTGAACAGAAGTGATCATCATGGGAACAGTACAGCCAACAGTTTCAAGCGTCTGAACCCTCCATTCTTCGATGGCAGCGAAGATGCTATCGCTGCTGATGCGTGGCTTCAGGACACAGAGGTGATATTGGAGGCAACGAAGATGCCCGAGGACGAGAAGGTGGCCGTAGTGTGCCTGCAGTTATTAGATCTTGCCCGCAGCTGGTGGGCAGCACAGGCCTGGGATTAGTGGCCCCTATCTCATGGGCAGTATTCAGAGAGAGATTCTAGACCAAGTACTTCGATGCTGTGGCTCGGTACGATCTACAGACCAAGTTTACTAATTTGAAGCAGATGGGTAGGACGGTCGACGGATATGCGACCGAGTTTTCCAGGCTTAGTCGGTTTGTTCCCAGCTTGGTGGCAACCGAGTTCGATAGAGCCCAGCAATTTCAACAGGGACTCCACCTGGAGATTTTGTTGGCAGTGGAGCAGTTTGAGCATCAGACCTTCGATGCAGTATTAAGAGCAGCTAGGAGGCATGAGTATACCTCCCACAGGATCGTAGACAGGATCGGAGGTCGGAAGCGATCTCACGGCCAGATGACCCAGTCGACAATACCAGCCCCGCAGTCAGGGCCTTGACAATTAGAACTTCGAGGCAGGCAGCCTCAGTGACGTCGGTCACGTCCCCTCAGCAACAGAAGCAGAAGCAGTCTTCCGCAATGGGCTGCACTCATTGTGGGAAGCCAGGACACGTTGTTTCGGAGTGTCGAGAGCACAGGGATTGTGCTTGGCTTGTGGAGCAACGGACCACAAGATAGGGTCCTGTCCGAATAGGGCCAGTTCATCATCGGCCCAGACTAGTCCCTCGATAAGGGAACCAGCGCCAGCACCAGTGCAACAGCAATACCAGCCTCCGAGGCCGTTGTCGCCTCAGACCCAAGTATTCCAGCAACAGAAACCCCAGCAGTATGCCCTGGTCCAAGCTCAGATTCAGAACCGGCAGAGAGGTTCTTAGCAGGATGTCTTCCCTCTTCCTCATACCTTCAATTCCTTGCTTGTATGATGATTGTTTGATTGATTGCTTAGTATAGCTTGTCCTTGCAGCTCTAGCCACTTGATTAAATTTTGAGGACAATTCTTTTAAGGTGGGTAGAGTTGTAATGCCCAGATCTCGTATTACGTATTTGGAATACATGTACGTATTTTGACCCGTATTGCATGTCTTCCTACTTGATTTATTTTGGCTTTTTCATTGATGGGTTTATCTTGGTTAGGTTTGATTTGTTTGGCTTGGTTCAGTTTTGCTTGATTTTATGTGAACCAAACCACTCCCACCTACCACCACCCTCTTCATTAAATCCTACTCCTCTTTCTCTCTCCTCATTAACTCTTCTTCTTCCTCATTAACTTCTCCACCCACCAGAGATAGAGTGGAGAGCTTAGGCAAGTGCATCTTGCTTCATGGAGGAACCCATTTTTATTGCTCCATTGTCTTCCTCATGTGTTTCTAACCCACTTTAGTACTTAGCACTTTTCATTTCTGTGGTTAATTTCTTGTAGATCTAATTTGTGGTATTTTCGATTTTCATAAATTTTTTACCTATCAAGCTTGCATATCTCTACTAGTTGATGGTTCCATGTTGTAGAGAATGTCCTTCTGCCCCATTTTGACCTATGGAAGTTCGGATTTGGACTCTGGATGATGGAATTATGGAGCTTGGAAGCATGGCTTCATGGTGTTTTTCTTCTCGAAAATTGGAGGAGAAGAACAGTACTTGACCGCATGACTATTTCATGCGGCAAGTGGTTTTTTTTCAGCCGCGTGGCCTTGCAAGCATTAATTGCATGCATGAATTAAATATTTGCTTGATAAGTGCTTGCTTGCATGCAGCAGTTAGTGGCCGCATAGGCCTATGAATATTTATTATAATATGGCCAAATGTCAGGTTACATATTTAATATTGCTTGCATGCTATTATAGAAGAGCCGCATAGAATTGTATTATTTAATGCATTAAATATTGCATACACCAGCATGCAAGTGAGCCGCATGGCTTGCTCTTAATATTACTTACTTTTAATATTTCCTTTCTGCACGCAAATCCACAGTAGCTAGTCGCATATGAAATAATATGAGCCGCATGGAGACTAAGCATTAGAAATAAATGCATTAACACACAAATGTGTATTTTTGCTTGAAACACCAAGCCTGGCCGCATGGAGCATTCCATGCATTGCCATGCATTTAATGCATTACCATGCATTTAATGCATTGCCATGCATTAAATAAATGCATTAGCATATCATACATTAACTAATGATGCATTCCCATGCATTTAATGCATTACCATGCATTTTCTAATGCATTAAAAGCATCAGCATATAGCTTACGTGCTTATGAATAAGGGGTGGCCGTATGACTCATTATAAGCATTAGCCGCATGGAGTATTTATTTGGAGCCGCATATGTATCCATTAGCAGTAGCCGCATGGATTATATATACGTGAGCTGCATGGATTATCAGCTTGGGCCAATGCCTATATTTAATGCTTATGGTTAATCAATCTGCCTTGGCCGCATGGCCATATAATATTTATTTCTCTCGGCCACGTGAACCATTAATTAAATGGTTCACGTGTATCTTTTCCTTGCTGCCCTTATTGTGGGGGTCCCATATAGCTTCTTTTAGTTGACTTGCTTGCTGAAGTGAGAGCTTGCAATTATTGCGAGTCCCACTATCTTTTGTCTTACTTGATTTCATGTCCTCTTGTTATATTGGCCGTATGAATGACCTCCCACTTTTGGGCCGTATGGGATCCACTTTGATTGTTTAAATATTTTATTATCTGAATTGTGGTCTGAATTTCTTTCCACTCCCAACATGAAAGTTGTAGAGTTTCTTCTGGGCATCAAGAATATATATATTATAAATATATTATTATTTAATTGTGCAAGTTTCTCCCCTCCTTAATAAAATGACATGACTTGAGTGACCCGCCGTGGTGCACTCCCGACAAGATAACTTGACCTGACAAAATTGACATAATAATTTGACATGATAACTTGACATGATAATTCTTGATAGTGGCCCGCCGTGGCGCACTCTTGACATGATAAACCTGACATGATATATCTCAACATGCTGTTGCGACGGCTAGTATGACACGACAAGAATGAATGACCTGGACACCGTGGACGATTGCTTGTACAAATGAACTAGTCTTGTCCTGCATCATGTCTAGGACTGGGACCCCTGAGTACCACGGTCATGGTATCCACTGTAAGTGGCTAAGGCTAATAACTAGAATAATTCAGTAGTCATGATAGGTTTCCCCAGTTACAGGCGATCTCGTTATCCCGGCCACAATTGTTTGGACTTGTAGCCTGCCGTCTAGGGCACATTTCTAGCCCACTGTCATGTGGGTCACTTCATGAAACAATTTCTACCACACTGTCATGTGTTGCATACCAAGCTACCTAATAATTATTGATAACTGCTTAATGAATCCAAGTCGCCTGGATAACCTGGATTAGTTGCAGGGCTTGTGGCTGGAGGAACATCTCATTGCATATTGCTAGTAACTAAGACTTGTGATAACCCTAGTTAGTTAAAGTATCAAGCCTACTTATCGCTTAGCTGTGATTGTTGGATAGGAATAATCGTCTAGTCTTGTCTTGATCCTGTACAAGATTGTTACATGTCCAGATTTCTTATTTTATCTTGTCGATAAATGGTAGGAAAAACCAAGTTCTGTTCAGACGAAGGGTTACAACCCCGATCCTTTTTTGGTTTACGGGTTGTAACCTGGTTATCTGAATAGTCCCATGGTTATCTCATCGTATATCATCTGTCATGCTTGATACGTTTTACCTTACCAACAAGATTTAGGAGACGGAGTTCTATTCAGGCGAAGGGTTACAACCCCGGTCCTTGTTTGGTTAAGGGTTGTGACCTGGCTACTTGAATGGTTTTTTCGTACTCAGTTTGCTTTTATCAGCCCTTTTTATGTCTTTATGTAATTATATTCTTGTGCTAATTGCTGGTTTTAGTTCCTAAGTGAAGCCTCCTTTGTGGCACTTGCTCTTTCCGGGGTCTGACCCAGCTGGTTTGTATGACCAGATACGGAGCAGCACCAGAGGATCTACCGACTTTCCAGCCAGATGGTGACCACTAGACGAATCCTGGCAACGAGTGGGTTATTTTTGGCTCTCCCACTCTATTGTAAAATTATTCTTTTGAGGCGTTTAGCCGCCGAGCTAGTGTTAGCTCGTGTACATTTTATTTACTGTCTGCCTATGGGCTGTAACATGATTGGCAACCTAGGGTTGATCATGTATGACTAAACTCTTGCCAGTCCTCACATTTTGTAACGACTAGCTTCATGATCAGCTGAATATGTAATGTTTGGGGCGACTTACTATTGTATATTTGGTGATCTTACATCTTGTAACTTTACTTCTTGCTTGTGATTGAGACATTTAGGCTTGTTATTGTCCCTAAGAGACTGATGGCTTGTAGATAAACCCTCATATATCTAGACAGCCATGACCGTATATTGGAGTGGATCCCATTTCATTATACGTAGCTGGCTATGTCTGCCCCCGCTCTCAAGTGTTCTGGTTCTGGGGCGTGACATACCTCGTCCGTCGGCATCCCCGACAGTACCAGTATCATCGAAAGAATCTCGGTAGGGATGACTGCCCATCCGCTGCAGTTGATTTGCTCTTGCTCCTCTCCATTGCGACTGTTCTTCTTCTTCTCTCCTTTGTTTCTCTCTAGTCGGATGGGTTCTCTTCTTTGGAAAAGGCTATTTAATCCCTCGTTTCGGGGGTGTAACCCGCTCGTGGAGGGGTGTGACCAAACAAGGCACGAATCTATTGGAAATAACGGTAATGCCACTGTATTAATATTAGCAATTAGTCGTTTGGGCTCCCAACATATTTGGGTGATGCCATCTCCTATTATGTGGCATCTGACATGGCAGATAACATAACAGCTGACATGACAAATTTTAACCCCAAAAATTAATTACCCAAATTTTTTTAATGTTAATGTTAATGTTAATGTCAATATTAATATTAATATTAATGTTAATGTTAATGCTAATGCTAATGCTAATGTTAATGTTAATATTAATATTAATGTTAATATTAATGTTAATGTTAATATTAATTAATATTAATTTAAAATTAAATTATTTATTTACTTTTAATGTTAGTTTTAATATTAATTTTATTGATAAATTTTGCCATGTCAGCTGTCATGTTAGCAACCATGTCATATGCCACATAATGGAAGATGGTATCATCCAAATTTTTTGGGAGCCAAATAGCATTTTCGTAATATTAATTTCAATTATATTGTAAATTTTAAATTAACAGAAAAGCCAATGTAGATTTAATATTAATGCTACTGTTAAATTTTTCGATCATACCTCGATACTGACGATTGTCGACCGAGTTACCGTCTTCATCATTATCAAGTTTTTACCGAATTATCGTCCTCGCTGGGCGTGATGTCGCACGAGCCTGGAGTTGCGCTCGTGCAAGGCAAGATAACAGATTCACAAGTGTTATAGCTCAAATTGATAACATAAGCAGCGGAAGGAAAACGTATACAACAAGATCCCTTTTATTGATAATGAACTGAAGGTTACAATGGCTCTGAATAGCCCAACTTAACATGCCAATTGGCTACAACGCTCATGATCTCTCTAGCTCACAAAGGAGTACATTGTTCATACATTATGTCTCTTTATAGCCAACAAGTAGTCTTCGGCTGAACATCTCCATGTCGCAAGTCCGAACGCCAATGCGGTAGCTCCTCTTGAACGCTAAGGACTCCATGCCTCGGCACGTCTAAGCCGAGCCCCGCCTCGAGCCGAACATATCCTGAACTTGTCCATTCGTGTCCCTGCGGCAGATACAGTTAGACATAATCTTAACATAAACATAGTGATCGTGCTCATCTCTGTCCCATTTCGCCTAGCCTGCAAGGTTAGAACTTTACATAAGAAATCATATCATTTCACTCAACCAACAACCATAAACTTAAACATATACATAAGGGTGGCAGGCCTGCGTCTGCACCCAGCGCTAATCTCAGCCCACCGGCCCTATCTATATGAAGGTTACGGTGTTTCGCACCGTAATGCATCTTTGGCATCCTTATGTGTAAGCCTATGATCGCTTCGATACGGGTTGCTAGTCCAATATCCGAAGGATCCCAAACTTACTGATATCATAGCTTATCACAATACTGGACGGTCGCAATCCGTCCTAATGATGTGCACCATAAATACCATACATAATTCCCTCCTTTGAACTACTCGATTGATTTGCCTACCGCACCCATGCCACACTCCGTTGCAAGGAGACGATTTGATTTTGCGACACTTTACTGAATAAGGAAAATGTCGACCTCTTATCGTCCAGCGTAAAAGCATAGTTTGCACACCAGATCAACAAAATCAGCACTTTTCAAACGGGACTTATCCTTTGCATCGATTCAATTCATAGATCTAATATTATTTAGTATTGTATTGAGATTGTTGACTCTAGACTTGTATTATTTCTGTGTTGGATCTTTTGGATGATATTTCATATCTTGTTGTCTTTATCTTTCGGTATCATCTATATTTCTTAGAGTTTTTGATTGAGTATGATATATTGTCATTGCTTGTCCTCCATTCGGAGTTGACCATTCTCGACAGGTTTTGATATTATAACTGTTATTAGATAGTAGAACTAGACAGCATTCTACGTCATTTCTACGGTGTAGGCTGGGACGCTGTCATGCACTCATGCCCTTACTCCGGGTGCGGTTCGTGATAGGGTGCGCGAGAAAGGAACAATGTCGCTACCGATTCGGTTGGGACCGATAGGTCGAATCGGCCGGGTCGTTCGAACGGGAACGGTTGAATTAAGATCCATTCCGCGTTATGGAATGGCTTCTCTGGAACCTAGTCCCATATTCAGCGGGTTGCAGGTGATCGCGTAGACGATGTCAGCACAGCCAACCAGTCGCTCGCTTGAAGCAAGTCTAAGGCGAGTGGCTGACCTCCTTCGTCTCGTCCCTCTTCGACGTCACTGGCATCACAAGCCATCCTGGACGTATAGCTTTGTTAATCGGGGTCCTTTCAACGCAAGTAGCTAGCTCCGATGCAAGTTCCCGCTTAACCTGTGCTGAAATCTTATGCACGACTATACCCTGTTTCCTCTAGGCCGAAACGGTCCCGTGGCCCCGGGTTGCTGCTCGAGGAAACTACCGCCTTGCCGACAAGTTGTCCATAACCGTGCGAAGACATATTTTCTTTTAGTTATTAAGGCATAGCCTACATTATCTTTGAAAACTCAATCCTTTTCCCGTGTTCGTGCCTTATTTATCCTTTCATTCGCAACAACATTATCGATTTACCTAGAAGGGGGTCGAGAAGAGAAGGGTCAGCCACTCACCTTGACTTTACTTCAGGCGAGAGAATGGATCTTAATTCAACCGTTCCCGTTCGATCGAGTCGATCGATCCCGACCTATCGGTCCCGACCGAATCGATAGCGACAATGTTCCTTTCTTGCGCATCCCGTGGACGGAGTACGGGGCAAGATGTAGGGACGGGGCACTGCAACTATAGACTAACATGTCGTCTATGAACAGTATCACGAACTGATCCAAATAGTGCATGAAGATACGATTCATGGGGTCCATGAATACGGCTGGCACACTGGTCGCTCCAAATGGCATAAGAAGGAAATCCAATGTCCAGACCTCGATCTGAATGATGTCTTCGGGATGACTTGCTCTCTGACTCTGATCTGATGGTACCCTCATGACCAAGTCAATATTCGAGAATACAGCCGCTCCCTTGAGCTGATCAAGTAAGTCATCAATGTACGATAATCAACACATAATCTTGACGTACCATCCTTCTTCTTCACAAGAAGCATCGGTGCTCCCCAAGACGATCCTAGCACGAATGAATCCTGAGTTCTTCAATCATCTTGTACAAGATTTCCAACTTTGAAGGTGCCATCCTGTAGACTCTCTCCGATACTGGTACCGTCCCTGGAATCAAGTCGATGGTGAAAACTCTGCCTCACCGAAAAATGAAAACTCTGCCTCACCGGGAATACCAAAAATAATCTGCCAATATGGCAGTATTTCTTGTGTATTGCTCCTTCAACCAATCCATTCCTAGGCCAAGGGACCGATTCGGCCGTCGCAAAAGGGTCGCCGTCTAACCCAGCTATAGTCGTGATGGCTTGACATTGCCAGTGGCCTTCACACCCTTTCACTGCTTAACAAATGCACGTGACACGGGACGGTGCTTGCTATACTTCGATAGCCCAACAAAACTCTTTTAATGTGTTCGTGCAACGACTTGACAAGCAAGGGCTACGTCAAGCCTTGCATCGAGGAAACGTGTGTGCACGCGTTCGACTTGAACAATCAAGTTCTTTGGGTGCATAGACTTAAGCAAGAAGCAGTAAAATACGACTTAAACTACGGGACAAGCGAATGTTAATATTAATTGTAGTCCAATTACATTTTAAATAGAAAAGAATACAATTTTAACTTTAACTAGTTTGAAGTAAATTACTTTGTATTGTCTTCTTAATACTTTTTTGCATTGGAGATGACTTTTTAAACTTATTGTCATTTGTGAATATAATCTTGCCGCCTATGCAAGATATTGTCTTCTGCCTCATGCCACATAGGATACACAACACATAACAAGACAATAGGGTTGTGTAGCATTAAATGCTGCAGCATGTTATCCTACAGAAGAGGGCCACGTGGAGAATGTTGTTGCATGCTTCCTCATGCGTTATTAGCTACACAATTTAATAATACATGTACCCAGAAGACGAGAAAGTTGTGTTGTTGGAAGTTGTTTCCTTAAAATTATGCTTGCTCCTAGAATCAGTCAAGATTTTTCATGAGCCATCAAAAGAGGACCACGTGGCAGAGGTACAAGGAAGACGAAAAGGTTATGTTGTTGCCTTGTTGGAAGTTGTTTCTTCCTGAATGCTTTTTGTACCTCCAAATTGTACTTTCAAACTGTCCATCCTTACGTGACAGCTGACGTGATATGTTGATCTGGCAGCTGACGTGGCGAATTTTTTTAAAAATAAAAATTAACATTAAAGTTAATGTTAACATTAACATTAACATTAAAATTAAATTATCGTTAACATTAACATTAACAATAATATTAATATTAATATTAATATTAACATTAACATTAATATTAACATTAACATTAACATTAACATTAATATTAACATAAATTAATATTAACATTAAATTAACATTGATATTAACGTTAAATTATTATGGAGAAAATTGGGTAGTTAACTTTTTGGATTAAAATTTGCCATGTCATCAGTCATGTCAGATGACACACACTATTATTTAACATGCCACATCAGATGGGAGGGCTATATATTAGAGGATAATTTGGAGGTACGAATAGCATTACTCTTTCTTCTTGTATTGTTTCTTGTCCTTCGTTTCTTCTGCTGGTTTCTAACACACTCTATTTTCTTCAATGTCGACGTCACATAGAGAAACTGATCATCGTATGGAAGATTTAGTCGATGAAGAAAGCTTCCTTTCAAGAGGAGTGTCAGATGATTTGGATGATGAGCAAAGTTTGGAAGCTGTTAACTTAGGAGACAGTAAAGAACAAGATGAAGAAAACACCGGAAGAATGCATCATAACGATGACGATGACATCAACGCAAACAACGAAATGTTATTTCGCATCACCCTTTCTAATGGATTTAAGAAATGTATTATTTTTACATTTATTTCTCATATTTATTTTGTTTTATTCTGTTCTTAGGGACGATGGTGAATCTCCATTGGATTTCGATGCAGCGACGATGAAAAAAATATTGCAGTCCGCCAACATTAACAAAGATCCAAAACATCTCTTAGAAGAAGATATTGTTGGCCTACAGTTCAACTCTATTGAAGAAGCAGAGACATTCTACTGGATATATTCAAAAACATATGGTTTCAGTATTAGAAAGAACGAGGTAAAGAAAACAAGTCTGGGATGGTGATGGTCCGTAGTGGTGTGTTCGAATGCGGGATTCAGACACAAGAAATACAAGGAAGCTCCTAACAGGGTTCGTGAGCCAAGAAGTGAAAGCAGAAGTGGCTATAAAGCAATTTTTCATATTGGGTACATCGATTCTACAAAGATGTGGGCCGTCAAAAAATTTTATGTACATCACAACCATAGCCTGGCGAATGATTATGAATCAGTTTTTTTGAGTTCCCATCGTAAGATATCACCCGCAGAGTTGGAAGAAGTTAATATTATGAAGCAATCAGGGCTGGGGACTGGAGCGATATGGAATTTAATTGTCCACAGGAAAGGTGGCTGGGATAAGGTTGGATGGACGAAAAAGGATTTATACAACGCTCTAGCTCAAGATAGTAGAGCACTAGACGATGTTGATGCTATGACAACACTTACATTTCTTCAATCTAAGGAGGGCATTGACCCATATTTCTTCTACGCGTACAAGGTAGACGAAGATTCCAGATTGACCCATCTCTTTTGGGCTGACGGTGCATGTCGATTCGATTACGAATTTTGGAGATTCACTAGCATTTGACTCTACATATAAAATAAATAGAAGTCAAATGCCGTTGGTGGTTCTAGTGGGTACAAACAATCATGCAATGACTTGTGTGTTTGGGTTTGCAATGATCCATAATGAGACTGCAGAGACATATTCTTGGGTTCTAGAAAAATTCCAAGAGTGTATGAATGGCAAATTACCAGTGACAGTTCTCACGGATGGTTACAGATCCATGAATAAAGTAATTGAATTTAATGCCCAGCGTAGTTCATCGAACGTGCTCATGACATATCCTAAATGCTGCCAAACATGTACACTGATAGGGTTTTCACAATAAATTGAGTCTTCTGATTAAAAGGTACATCGTACACTTGCTACTTTACTTTGAAGTATGTTGTTGTTACAATATTATAACTTTAGTTACTGTCCATGTTTTCTAAACAGGTACTATTCAGTCGAAGAATTTGAAAACCGTTGGCAGCAGATGCTAACGGATTATAATTTAGAGAACAATGAGTGGACCACTGCATTGTACAGAATGAGGCAGCGATGGGCGGACACATTCCTACGTGGGTATTTCTTTGGCGGTTCTATGCAACAAATAGATGTAATCTATGAACGCATTTCTGAAAAGATTTTTGAATGAGAAGCTGTCACTATGGAAGGCCCTTCAAAATTGTGACTTCAGTTTGGCGGCCTTACGTTACGGCCAGATGAGTAAGCATGTCACTGATAAACTCTCAACACCAGTTGTGAATCAAACTAGCATGGCCGTAATAGAAGATAAATTTGCCGCAATTTACACTAAAACGTTATTTATAGAGGTAAGGAAGGAAATCACACGTTCTGATGCATATACTGTTCTCCATCATCACATCATAAGAGAGGCAGAAGTTTGCACTATCCAAAAGTATATCGCAAAACAGTTTCAACCGGAAGGTTACATTTGATCTGGCCGACAACATCATAAATTGTGAATGCTTGTGGATGGAGACCAAGGGGATTCCTTGTAGGCATATTTTTTCAGCAATGAAGAGATTGCAAATTGGAGATATTCCAAAGAACTTGATAAAATCTCGTTGGCTCAAGGATTGCAAAGATAGTTATCTCTCCTGACCTGACTCAGAAAGAAGATTCATCCACCCAGACATTGTTGAGAGCAGAAGGTATGGTGGTATTAATGAAGAAGTTAATCTGTTTACATACTATTGTAAAAAATCAAGAAAAATTCAAGAGAGGGGAACGAGTTTATGTCGTCTGTTCTGATGGATTGAAAGAAATGGTGACCGATATTGATGAAGAACAATGGTAGCTGATGCAGTTCATGGAGTGCATGAAGCTTTAAAAGAGCCAAATCGGTAGCAACAAAGGAAGGCCTTCTCAAGGGAAATCAAGCCAGCCTACAGAAAGTCAGCCTATCCCGAAGCCTAGAACTTGTAGAGTTTGTAAAAAATCGGATCACGATTTTCGTAATTGTAAAGTACGAAAGCGAAATAGCGACAAAGAGCAAATGGAATAATATGAACATCGTTGACTTAAGACAATGTCTTTCCTATGTGGCAAGATGTCATTCACACGAGACAATTAGATAAAAAATATGTTCTCCAATGCAAAAGTTTGAGAAGACAATTTGATAAAAATGGAGAACATCAAATTCCAAGTTCAAAACGGAGAATATCAAAAATGGAGAAAATATGTTCTCGTGCAGTTCAAAGCAGAGAATATCATTCTCTGTTTTAAATGACACGGAGAATATCATTCTCCGTTTCAATTAAAACGGAGAATGGACATTCTAATGTGTTTTTAACACTGGGAATCTTATTCTCCGTTTCAAATTAAACGGAGAATGCCGTTCTCCGTTCCAAATTAAACGGCGAATAGAATCCTCAATCGTTTTAATACTGGGAACGACATTCTCCGTGCAGTTCAAAACGGAGAATATAATTCTCCGTTTCAAATGACACGGAGAATATCATTCTCCGTTTCAAATTTAAACAGAGAATGAACATTCTAATGTATTTTTAACACTGTGAACGTTATTCTCCGTTTCAAATTAAACGGAGAATGCCGTTCTCCGTTCCAAATTAAACGGCGAATAGAATCCCAATCGTTTTGACACTGGGAATGATATTCTCCGTGTAATTCAAAACGAAGAATGCTATTCCCCGTTTAATAAAACACGGAGAATGCTATTGTGGTGTCGTGGTTACAATGCTAGACTTGTATTTAAGAGGTCATTGGTTCAAATCTTGACTATAACAAAATTTTTTTTATTTATACTTTTTTGTAAGTTATGTATGGGGCCATTTAAAAGGAAAAAAACTTTGATACAGTAGGGGGTATCAAAGTTTTGATACCCCTATGTATGACATGTGGGCCCTTCTGCTTTGTAAAATGTGTACATATATATATATATATATATATATATATATATATATATATATATAATATATATATATACACACACATAATAAAAAAAAATATACATAAATTTTGAGAGGGCCCACATGTCATACATAGGGGGTATCAAAACTTTGATACCCCCTACTGTATCAAAGATTCTCTCATTTAAAAGTTAAGTAAAATTGAGGAAAAACTTTGATACAGTAGGGGGTATCAAAGTTTTGATACCCCCTATGTATGACATGTGGGCCCCTCCTGCTTTGTAAAACGTATAAACATATATATATACACATAAAATTTGAGAGGGCCCACATGTCATATATAGGGGGTATCAAAACTTTGATACCCCCTACCGTATCAAAGTTTCTCTCATTTAAAAGTTAAGTACCTTCTTCAAAGTTGGCCGAATTCGAAGGGGCAGATTCATTGGTATTAATGGCATATAAATGGCAGTAGTTGGGAGAGTTTGTTCTAGTCTTACTTAGCTTTACTTGAGAAGGGGCAGATGCATTGGTATTGATGGAAATTAATTGAATTGAATTCGAAGTGGCTGCCACTTGGCGCATGAGTACGAGTTGTTCCTTGCCTATAAATGGCAGTAATGTAGGGAGAGTTTGTTCTCGTCTCACTTAGCTTTTCTTGTGGAGATGGACTCTACCGATCCCCGTCTTGGCAAGACGCTTTCCTCTTGGTTGTCGATCTCCTCGTCCGAAGAAGCTTTGGAGGTGAAGTCCTTCAGAAGACTAAGATGTGCCTGGGTTTGGATTTATTGCCAACCCACGCTCTGTCGAAGCGCCCGCACGTTGATTCGCTCAGACTATGCACGGTTCCTTTGCCGCAAGGAGTTCCTTTGTTCGACGTGTTCCATTGGTCCGACGATGCACGACCAAGTGATTTGCCTCAAGGAATTCCTTTTCCACAGGGCGTTCCATTGCTCGGAAGAATGCAATATGAAGTGAATTCCTTTGCAGGTCCTTTGCCTCAAGGAAAGAGTCTGCCAAGGTGGGGGATCGGTAGAGTGCATCTCCAGGATGAAGAAGGATGCCTTTGCAAGGTGCTCTGCCTCAAGGAATTCCTTTGCAAGGTCCTTTTGCTCTCAAGGAATTCCTTGGCACTCAAGGAGTTTCTTTGATTCCTTGATTGCATTCCAGT